>REGO01001194.1:151493-184706 GCA_010120015.1 Rhombomys opimus
TCCAGAATTATTTTAGTTTTACATATTGAAGTGGTTTGCTGAAGTCTTTGTAAAATTTTATTTAACAGCCCTTTCTGGGTTGGAAATAGTATAACATGATATGAGGGAAAGTTGTGCTTAATTATACATGGTTAGGACTGTTGGTAGGAAATTCTTGGCTGTGGGAGGGTTGGTATGCTTTGGCTCCGGTTTTTGATGGGAGTCTAGCAGCTGCTGTTTTGTTTCTTAAAATAACACGTCTTAACAATTATTTCAAATGTCAATGCAAGATTTTTTTTTCTTTAAAACTATTAAAAGATTAACTGGTGCTCACTGAGGTCTTCTGGCCAGCACTGCTGAACACTTGCACCCCGCGCCCCCTTCGGTCTTCAGATGACCTTGTCACAGTCTCTCACAGTAAATAATGGGGACTCAAAGTGAAGGCCGGTAAATGTGGAGATGTTGGCCCAGATCTGGTCCCAGAAACACTGCAGCCTAATAACTCTGATCTTAACTTTTATGGTTCTTCTTTGTTCCTCACCCATAAACTTAGAAGAAGAGCATACAGTTATTAAAAAAAAAAATTGTCTGAGCTTCTCTTTTGGTTTCTGTGCAAAATACCCTGATAGAAGCAGTTCAAGGAAGCTCTAAGGGGTTTACTCAGGCTCAAAGTCTGAGGGCATAGCTCCTCAGTGCAGGGAAACACAAGTTTTAAGTAGTTGATCTGCGGCACTCACTGTCAGCAGCAAGAGAAACAAGTGGTGTTACTTAGTTTCCTCTCTCTGTTCATACAATCCAGGATTCCTATTAGGGAATGGTGCCATCGGCAGTAGGCATGTCTTCCTACCCCAGGTAATGTAATCAAGACAGTTCCCATACAGACATGCTTAGCATATCATCTACCAGTTGGCTTTAGGTTCTGTCAAGTTGACAATGAACTCTGACCACCACCCCTCCCCCCTCCCCACTCACACATTTGTTAATATGTTCTCAAAAAGAAAAACATACGAAGTGGAAAGATTGATCTCTCAAAGAGAATCTCCACATCTTTGATGAAAGGGGACCACTGTATGCCATCAGTCCCTGCTGATAGCCAAAGCTATAAGAAGACAGTAATTGCTTGAGAACTGTTGTTGTCATGTTGTAGAGCACTAGAAGGGAACTGAGAAAATTCCCCAAAGACCTAGGCTGTTTTTGAATGTTTTGTGCTGGATAATTAACAATTAGCTGTAGATACTTCAATTGCATATTTAAAAGCACCTGTTTCCAAGAGTTAAGAATGTAGGTGATAATTGCCTCCTTATTTTCGTGTTCATTCTTCTTAAGACTCGTATGTGTATATGTGTGTGTACATATGTGTGAATGTGTATATATACATAAAAGATCATTTTAGAGTGATAACATTCCTCCCTTCCCCAATATCCAGCATTTATATTATGTACAAGTACGGGGTCATGCTTTTCTATGGCCTATTAAAGCTAGCAGTTCCCCTTCTTTTTATTGACAAACATATTTTAGATTTTTCATTATGTACAATTATTATACGTGATAATGTTTTATATAAGACATTTTATACAAGTATATATTATGCATTGGGCATATTACTCCCATGCCCCCTTACCCACAACTTTTTCAATTTGTTCTTCTACATAGGTTCACTTCTACCTTTATGTCCTAAATGTGTGTGTATGTGTGTTGTAAACACACACAATGAATATAAATGCATAAAACCTAAGAACCGCAAAGGACAACAGACACACACTTGTCTTTCTAAGTCTGGCATAATTTCTGTGCTGTGATTATTTCCATTTGGATTCACTGTGCTGTAAACACATACCTCGAAGCTACAGTATCTTTCCAAACAGTAACTGCTCACACTGTGCCAACTAACTCCATATTTTATGTTACAATGTAAGTGATGGAATGTAATTGTCTGTTTAGTAAACAGCTGACCTCTCATCCTTTGATAGCCTTCCAAGGTTAGGTCAAAGTCACTTCCTCAGGGAATTCAGAGTCTTCATGGTCATCTCAGGTTTTAAATTTTCAGTTTGATGTTTGCTTATATTTCATAGTTCTGGTATTGGTCACTAGCTTCCTGGTGACCTGGATAATAATGCCTACAAAGCTACATGTATGTGTGTGTTTGTGTGTGGTTTATGTTTTACTCCTTAATTGCCAAAATCCCTATCAGGTCCATGTATCACATGGACCTTTGTGTTGGATTGATAGTCCCTGATCTACTAGTAAATTAAATTAATTAAATTACTCTTCCCAAACTGCTCTTATCCCATGGGCTTTTTGTCACATTTATTACCTTTTTTTCGTCAAGGAAACTATTATGTTCCTGTTCGCGGATTAAATGATTTTGTCGTTTTCATGTTGAAATTTACCTTTCGTTTCCATGAATATTTTCTTTTCACTTACCGGTTGGTCTCCATAGAGCATGCCATCTAAGATCCACCCTTATCAGCTGCAAACAAATGACCCTTTCCTCCATTTGCCAGACATATTCTCCAACCAGTCACCACTCCCATCCATGTCATGTTTCCTTGAAAAAAAAGATAATTTTTGAAGCCCCCAAACTCCCCCCCACCCCTCCCTCGTATTTTCTCTGTACTGAAATTGCTGTTATCTTGCCAGTGGTAACCTATGAGCAAGTCGTGATGCCTCGGTGTCTCCGTGGTGTCCCTGAGCGTTCACACCGGCACCCTCTTGTAATTCACCCCTGTCTCTTCCTAACCCAGGGCCTTAAAGCTGCTGACAACGACCCCACAGCTCCGCCATACGACTCCCTGTTAGTCTTCGACTACGAGGGCAGCGGCTCCACGGCCGGCTCCTTGAGCTCCCTCAACTCCTCCAGTAGCGGCGGGGACCAGGACTATGACTACCTGAATGACTGGGGACCCCGCTTCAAGAAGCTGGCCGACATGTACGGCGGCGGAGACGACTGAACGGCAGGACGGACTTGGCTTTTGGACAAGTACGAACAGTTTCACCTGATATTCCCAAAAAAAGCATACAGAAGCTAGGCTTTAACTCTGTAGTCACTAGCACCGTGCTCGCTGGAGGCTTTGGCGTAGGCTGCGAACCAGTTTGGGCTCCCAGGGGAATATCAGTGGTCGATACTGTCTGGAAAACACCGAGCTCAGCTACACTTGAATTTTACAGTACAGAAGCACTGGGATTTTATGTGCCTTTTTGTACCTTTTTCAGATTGGAATTAGTTTTCTGTTTAAGGCTTTAATGGTACTGATTTCTGAAACGATAAGGAAAAGACAAAATATTTTGTGGCGGGAGCAGAAAGTTAAATGTGATATGCTTCAACACACTTTTGTTACAACGCATTTGCTTTTGTTAAGATACAGAATGAAACAAACAGATTAAAAAAATTAACTCATGGAGTGATTTTGTTACCTTGGGGTGGGGTGGGGGGGACGAGACCATGAGATAGGAAAATGTACATTACTTCTAGTTTTAGACTTTAGATTTTTTTTTTTCACTAAAATCTTAAAACTTACGCAGCTGGTTGCAGATAAAGGGAGTTTTCATATCACCAATTTGTAGCAAAATTGAATTTTTTCATAAACTAGAATGTTAGACACATTTTGGTCTTAATCCATGTACACTTTTTTATTTTCTGTATTTTTTCCACCTCACTGTAAAAATGGTGTGTGTACATAATGTTTTATCAGCATAGACTATGGAGGAGTGCAGAGAACTCGGAACATGTGTATGTATTATTTGGACTTTGGATTCAGGTTTTTTGCATGTTAATATCTTTCGTTATGGATAAAGTATTTACAAAACAAAGTGACATTTGATTCAACTGTTGAGCTGTAGTTAGAATACTCAATTTTTAATTTTTTAATTTTTTAAATTTTTTTTTAATTTTCTCGTTTTGTTTTGTTTTATTTTGTTTTGGGGAGGGATAAAAGTTCTTAGCACAAATGTTTTACATAATTTGTACCAAAAAAAAATTACACACAAAAAGGAAAGAAAAGTAAAAGGGGTGGCCTGGTACTGGCAGCACTAGCAAGTGTGTGTTTTTAAAAAACAAAAGAAACAAACAAAAAAATAAATAAAAAGAGAAAAAAAGAAAAAAAAAGCTTTTAAACTGGAGAGACTTCTGAAACAGCTTTGCGTCTGTGTTGTGTACCAGAATACAAACGATACACCTCTGACCCCGCATTCCGAATAAAATGCTAATTTTGGATCTGGTGACTGCTTTGAACTTTTTCTTTTCTGCTCTGGAGCTTCTCCGAGTGTTGTAGAAACCCCAAGAGCTTGGTGATTATTGGTAGCAGCCTTACGAAATCGTGATGTGTTTGCCCTCAGTCCCTTCATATGAAATGCCTTGCCTGGCAATCATGTATTCTGAATATTCTCAATGTCGGCATAGAAGAAAGACACCAGTTGGCTTGAAAAGGAACCTGATGGCAATGGCATAAAAACGGCATCCTGAACTTCATTAAACACTGTGACATTGCTAGCTTGCCTTTTGCTGCCACCCAAGCTGGTGGTTATGCTGAAGTGGAGGGTGGGCGTGGCCTTGGGAACCGCAATGGACCTGCTGATTCTCCCACACCTCATGGTAGCCACTGTTCCGTGTTCCTAATGGAAGATGCTCAGGCTTGACTCCTAACTCTAATCCAGCCACTGTTTTAGTGATGTGTGTAGTATGTGCTACAAGGAGGAACAGAGAGGGGGACCGTCGTGCTAACTTTATTAAGCTGCTCATGTCCCTTACTGTGATTCAGAGTTAACTTTTGTGAAAACTGAGGGAACTGTCACTATTTCTCTATCTGGATCTGCGTTCATAGTCATCACACCATATAGTCTTACACCGTAGACTTTAGAAAACACAGCTCTAAGTAATTCCTCTGTTTCTTCTCAATATGAAGATTATTGTATATCACAGTGAAATTTGCTTTTCTATTGACTTACTCAGTGGGTAGTTCTTTCTTGTTGCTGGTCTGATCCTTAGATGCTAGGACTCCAGGAATTTCTGTGAGAAAAACATCCTAAACTGGAACAGCCTTGCTTAAAATGGATTAATAGAGCATTCCCTCATGCTATTTGTCCATTGAAATGAAAACTGAACTGACATTCAAGTTCAAACATGTAAGACCTCTATCAAGTGGAGACCTTTAAATGACCTGGGTATAGTGACATGCACCTGCAATTCCATCATTTCGGGGTGAAGACAAGAGGATTTCTACAAATTGGACCACTCTGGTCTAAACAGCAAGTTCCAAGCCCGCCAGGGCTACATAGCAAGACTGTGCCTCAAGAAAAATAAATCAGTCAAACAAACAAAATATACATGATAAGTCAATAGTTTTTAAAACTTTCCTTTTTACAGATACTGTCCACAGCTATTGTTCCTTTATAACAAATTTCAGGAAAACAACAAAGAGTAGGTGGTCTCATTCATTTTGCTACAAATGAATTTTCTATTCAACTAGTTGTAATCCATGGTTCTTGTCATCAAAGCTTTTTTATACACATGTTTGCATATAGATTTTATTTTAACTTATATTCATGAAAATGGTTTACATAGTTTATGTTTTTCTGTGACTTTCCTATTTCGCTAAGACTGTATTTTGGACCTTTTTCCATATTACTATATATGTAATTCCACTTCATCCTTTTTAACTGCTACATAGAATTCCATAATACGGACTTAATAGTTTTTTATTGAATCATTTCTTAATTTGTTTTCTTTTTTCATGATTAAAAATCATTCCACAGTAAACACTCTTGCGCAAGCCTCTGCATGTGGGAGTATTTTTCCAAATTAGAAGCTTGGAGATGGAATTACATGATTCAAGAAACCAGAGGGAAGTTAATTAAACATGGCTAAAATTATAAATGTTTGGTGTTACTTCAGTGAGCCTCTTAGCTAAAAGGAGCAGCTTTCTAAAAGCCAGCAACGAATGCAAGATGATCTAAGCAAGGCCTTATATTCTCTTTTATGTGGAAATTAGCCATGGAATCAAGTCCTGATAGTATCTTCAAATGTTCTGCAAAATGGCTTACACGTGTAACACAATAAAGCCTTGAAAATTCTGTTTATGAGTGTTGTATTCAGACCCCATCCAGAAGCATTCTTCCCCTGGCCCTCCTTGGAACATGGGTCTGGCTGCAGCATGCGTGGAGAGGGCGTCCCCGTGGTTAGGGCATGTTCTGAGAAGAGTATGCATGCTATGCATTTCAACAAGGCCTACAGACTGCCTAGTTAAAGGCGACACTAATGTAAACCATGGTAACTGGTCACAGGAATCCACTTCCCCTTGCTTGCAGTAGTCTGGACGTTATGCACTTTAAAGGTTATCATGAGAGAACCAGTGAGATGGTTCAGCAGGAATCTGCCTTTGCTGCCAAAACACCTTGAGTCAAATCCCCAGAACCTTTCCTATGGAATGAGAGAACTCACTCTACAAAGTCACCCTCTGACCTCTACACATACAGCATGCATGTGGCACATACAATTATGTTAATGATACAAAAAATAAAAATAACTTAGAAGTTTGGCATTCTTGAAGCCTAGCCAGGGCAGGGTATGGGGTGCTATCCTTTCCCTGTGTGGACAAGCCATCTGTGGTTTTTCAAGTCTGTTTTCATTCCCCTATGGACTTTCTTGTCTTTTTCCCCATTTAATGAGAAAGAGTTCTTCACATGCCTGTTTCTCAGTATTATGCTAATCTTTTGAATTCACTACAGTGTTTTTAGAGCAGAGAAATTTCTCATAAATTTGAAATATTTCAAAGGTAGATTTCTGAGATTTTTTTTTTCCCCAATGACGTTCAGTACTGTCATTCATCTAGAACCGCAATGCTGGAAGTCAGCTTCTTGAAAATTTCTAAAATGTCTGATTTTCAGAACTCATTTGTTAAAAATTTTGACCTTGACACGGCCATGTAACATGGAACATTTAACATTTATTCTATACATTTCTCATATATATAAATACTTCTTGGCCTTTTATTCTTTTTTAATATGTTTTATTGGTTCACTGACTTTTCTGCATTGTGCTGTGTAATACTAACGCCGTTTTGATAAGCCATTTCCATGCTGTTCTTTCTTGTCAATAAAGATTTCCTTTTTTTTTTTTGGCCTTTTTCTTGTGCATGAGTTTCAGAAATATTTTGTCAAGTTCTATGAAAATTATATTTCATGTTTTACTGATTCTACATGTCTTCATACCATAGAGTTTTACTAAACATCTCATTTTTATGTTCTCTTTGGTGCTTTTCATTATTTGTAGGAGAGAATTTCTTTCTCACGGTTATCTCTGCTGATTCTCTTACTGGTCACTTTCAAATGGATTGACTTTTACCTCACCTATATCTACCTCAGTTTACCTTTCTCCTAGTCTCTAAGCATTTTCTGATGATTCTCTTTTATTCCTGACAGAATAATGACAGTTTTTTTCCCATTTCTATGCCTAATATTCAGACTTCCCCCATATTGTTATGATAATAAGAATTATTTTTATTGTTCCTGTCTGTAGTTGAGACACTATATTTCACATTATACATATCACGTACTATAGGTGGTATCAGATTCTAAATGTGCATGTTAAATTTTATAAACTGTCCCCGTTACATAGATGATTATTAATGATTAATATGGTAAATTATATTGTTATTCTTAGATGTTCTAGTATCGAATCTAACTTTTCTTAGCATGAACTCGGCCTGTCATAATGTCCTTTCTTTAATAGACTAACGTGTCTACTCTTCTTTTACTTGAGAACCTTAATATACAATTTTCTGTGCCTTGCTGCTTCTCATGATTCTTGCTAAATTTTAGTCTCAGAATTATGCTAGCCTAAAACCAAATGTTTTTCCTTCTATGCCCCATGTTTTATATAAATCATTTTTATCTGTTCATTAAAATTTTTACTAATCTAAAATTTTACTAATCTAAAATTTACTAATCTAAAATAATCAGGTTCTCTTAATAATGAAATTTCTCAATAATTCAGGTGCTATGCTTCGTTTTGACTGATTTTAACAATGTAGATTTTTTTCCCTCAACGTACCTCTTTTGCCTAACTTTAAAAACATGACAGAAAATTGCACTGTGTATTATCTTTTAACAGTTTTCCTTATACCTTAAGGTCTGTTTTTTGTTTGTTTGTTTGTTTGTTTGTTTGCTTGTTTGTTTTGTTTTCTCATTTCTTTCCTCAGAAACTCTTCAATCCAACCCAAAGTTTATTTTATTAGGCTGCTTGCTGTTGCTCATTCCTGTTAAGCCAGCACTTGGGAAGCTACACCAGGAGGGTGGCCATGAGTTCTTGTTGGCCTGTTACAGAGTGTGACCCCATCAGCACAGACTACAGAGTGAGACCCTGTCTCAAAACCAGCCCCATCAACAAACAATTTATTGTGGTAGAAGATTTTGTTTTTGTTATTTTATTAAACAGTATGGAGATTTGCTCACTTAGATATTTGCATGTGGCTTGTCTATGAATTTGTTTTATAATGACTAGTATTTTACTTGACTTTGGTTTATTAGTTCCTAAGGCTTTGTTAATGGCTCCCAAACTGCTTTAGATCTGTGTATTTCCAGGGCAGAGGGAAATATGCTTCAAGCCATAGCATTATCATTTTTACCAATGGAGGGTGCCTTTCTGGGTGACATTCAGGATTTTAACTTTGAATTTCATTTTGTTTGATGTCATTGTAAGTACCCCGTTCTCTTTCTCTGAGTTTTCCGTTTGTTGTTTTGTTTTGTTTTTACCAAAGGCATATTTGATTTTAGTCTGATTACATCTCCTCAGCGGTAAGAGCTGCTGGTGAGATGTGGTAAAGCAGATCGGAGGGGGAACCGCTGACAGTGTAGTCACTGTGGTCTACATAATGAGTTCCAGGGCTATATAGTAAGACACTGCATCAACAACGAAAACCCTCAACAGAAACGAAGTTCTGATAATTTTATTTTCCGTCTTTGTAAACCAAGGAAAAGTATTTAAAAGCCATTTTCCAACAGGCAGTATCATAGCAGATTGGCAGCGGCACCAAACTTGACAGACTTGGAAATCAAGGGCATCCAGGCTTGTGTTTAGAAAAAAACGTGACCTCAGCTTGCCTGAGGTGTCACCAGGCCATCAGCGTTGAACTGACCTCAATGAAGGGAAGGGAGGGAAAGGAGGAGGAAGAAGAAAAGGGAGAATGGAATTAGAATCAGAGTGGGGAATAGTAAGATATTTTTTTTCCTTTTTTTTTCTTTTGTTTGTTTTGTTTTTTTCTCTGTGTAGCCCTGGCTGTCCTAAAACTCACTGTGTAGACCAGCCTGACCTCAAACTCACAGAGATCCACCTCATTTTTCTTATTCCTTTCTTTATTTTTTTATGGTGATGGGGATTAAACTAGCCTTTGTTCATGCCAGCAAGTTACCACTGACAGGCATTTCCCTGTCCACTCACATACCTTTTCTTTTTTTAACTAATTATTTTGAAATAGAGTCTCATTAAGTTGTCTCTGCTGACCTTCGATTAACTCCAGATCTCTGTCCCCTTCATCCCAAAAGGCCTTGAACTTGGGATTCTCCCTCCTCTCAGCCTTCACAGCAGCTGGGATTACATGCCTGCCCCTTCAGGCCTGCCTTTCCTTCAGCGATACAATAAATTCAGAGTCCTCTCCCATTGTCTTGCACTGCTCACCAGCATTCTACAAGGTTAGCAATAAAAGCTGATGGACCATCCTCCATTTATCTTCTGTCAACCGGCTGCATTAACAAATGATGAAATATGCAAAAGAACGGCTGAAGTCTGTCTTCTGAGGACAAACCTGCGTTTTCCCTAGTATGAGGGTCCTATCTATTATGACTGTGTGTGTATGCCGACAAGGAGTTGTGAGCATGGGTAGACAGTGTTACGTCACATAGGAGGCTACCACAAGCAGGGGTGACTTTAAAGTGGGAAGGGGGCTACAGAAAATGGTAGGGAACAGTGAAAGAGGGGAAAGAAAGGAGAGAGAGAGAAAATGCCATCTGTTTGAGAAAAGCTAGAGTGAAACCTAACTCTTGTAAGATAATAAAAATTTTAAATAAATGAAGTTTTAAAAGTACAATTAAAGAAAGAATCCAGTTGCTGGATTCATGTACACATAAACACTCACATACAGACACAGGGGTGCAAATTAAAAATATATTTAAAAATACACTAAGTAGAGAACAACATAAAGAGCCACTTATAAAAAGTTTTTGACATAATTATGCATAGATTAAAAATAATTCTAATTGCTATTACAACAAATTCCTCTGATGAGTTTTTGTACAATATGAGTGGGAGAATACATTTACTTTTTATAACTTATTTTAATATAAAAAATAGGCCCACTTAAGCGCTTTTACCTAATTTCAGGTTTAAGGTTGGTGTTGCATTCTCTTGGCTGGAAAATAGTATCAATCAGAAAGATGATGGACATATGTCTAAGATACTCTGTTATTCTAGACCAATATATATTTAATGAAGTAGATTAATTTACTCCTGAGCATGTTGACCTCAAGGTGAATACTTAGTATTTCTAAGCTGGGAAATTCATGTTAAACTGAATTACTAAGTGGTGATAATGTCAACAATCACTTGCTGTGCTTTTGATTTTCTGCAAAACTAGTTGGTTTTACACACAAATTTTCAAGTGTAAGAGAGGTAGTCTTTATCTTTTGAGTTGTTGAAGTCATCAGTGAGTTACTCTTTCAGAATCAACTTTGTGGGAACCGTTTGTATAAAGCAAACTTGAGTTCATAGATTTTCTCACGGAGTTTTTGATTGTCTGTGGTCAAGGTACTTAGAGTATTAACTGATATCCAGGGACAGAGAGGAAACAATATCTCCAAGTGTAGCTTAGTTTCATGTTAAATGGTGTTTATGTTTAGCACTAGTTGGAACTCATTATTTTCTTGTTTCATAAGTTATTTACTTATTTTGGTTTCTTGAGACTGGATTTCTCTGTGTAGCCCTGTTGTTCTGGAACCTACTCTGCAGACCAGGCTGGCCTCAAACTCAGAGATCCACCTTTCAAGACAGTGTCTTATTACGTAGCTCAGGTTTCTTAAACTAATAAGATCTTCTTACCTCAGCTTCTCAAGCAATTTAAAACCTCCCAAGTGCTAAAATTAGAGGTATGGTTACACATAGGTATGACTACTTCATAACCCTTCTCTTTAAATTACATTTTAAGTTAGTAAAGTAGTAGTTTTAGTATTTAGATAGGCAGCCACTTAATTCTGTAACACAAATGTCTGAAGCTGGGATGGCAGCACATCCTTGTGACCCCAGCACAGCACAGGAAAGCAGGGGAAAAAAAGGAACAAAGCTGCCTTAGCTATATAGCAAGTTTGAGGCCAGCTGAGGCTACATGAGACACATCTCAGCATGAAAAAAATAGAGAGATGGTGCAATGAGTAAGCATGCTTGCTACTCAATCATTAGTACTGCTTTTTAGATCCTAGAAACCAGGCGACAAGCTAGGAGTCCCAGGCAGACTGGTAATAGACTGGGAACCCTTTAATGGGATAGAGGCAGAAGTATCATTGTAGCTTGCTAGCTTGCAGCCTAGCTGAGACCATGCCTCAAAGGGACTAGCAGGGCACTATAGAGGAGGACTCTGAGCACACACATACACACACACACACACACACACACACACACACACACAAATGTGCACACTAATGTGTATATACAATCACACAAAGGGAAAGAAGTCTTTAAAAACAAAAATCTGAAAGTAAAAACTTAGTCATCTCACATTCTGTCTCAAACACATGACATTATTAAAAACAGCATTAATATGCTCTAATGAATTTGGCCCTCAGAGCAAGGTTGATTAGGGTAAAGCTATGCATGATTCCAAGCGCCACTGGCCAGAAAGCTTCCATACTTACCATCATCCTTAATTGCTGGTTCTGGAAGAAAATCCAAGTATATCCAGAAAACCTGGAAGCATAAAAATGCTAAAAATGGATTAAATTGCCTGGAAATGATAGATCCTTACAGAAATCAAATTTTATTACTTTGAAGACTTTCCATGTGGACTTGCACGTTCAAACGCAGATTTAATAACTCTGCTACGTTCACAGAATCATCCATTTAACCGGGCTCACCTGATTCTATAACCACTTTCCAATATTTCCGTTTTTAATAGCTCCATTCCTCTTAAACCCTTTGACTATGTATATAGGAATCTTTTAAAAATTAGGTCATCATGCAGCATTAAACTTTAATAACTTGATATACTGAGCATAGAACAAATGCGTCAAATTTCACTTTTGTTAATCATGATCATATTTTTAATAAGAATTTAACACCAGTACCACTCACTTTATTAAATCATCTAGCACAAATAAAGACAATGAGATGAAATAAGTGATATAAAGTTATTTATCAACTCAGAAGTGCTATTTAAATGCTAGGGTTTGAGCATTAATAACTCAGAAAAGAATTGGTATGTGTTTCATTAAAATGGTGCCCTAGAGATAGAGACCTCAGCTATGTGTGCTCATTCTCTGAGAGATCCTCAGCTATCTTTGAGTTCAGAATTGCCTCGACCTAGAGACATGGCAAGGAAGAAGATGTTCTTCTGTCTATTTGTTTTTACACTTTATTTCCTCAAATAGTTCAGTTTAATTGTGTCAAGTTGGCCCAGTGGGAAAAAGTATCCACTGTCCAGCTCTGCTGAACTGACCACCGATGGTGGAAGGAGAAAGCCCGCTCCCAAGGTTGTGTTCCGACCTTCACATGCGTGTCATGGCATGCATGTGCACGCTACTCACATCCTCCATACAGACAACGATAATAGCAAATAAGAAAAACGTAAATGAATGATTAGTTTTAATTGTGTCTTAACAATCAAAATATACAATGATTCAAGAGTTTGGTTAGTTGATTTCTTTTTTTTTTACTTTTTGCAGAATACCATGTTTTGCTTTTTCTGGTTGTTAAAATGATTATTCTATCTCCATGCCACATTTCAGTTTAACTAATACTCCCGTAAACATTCCATTTGTAAAAAAAAAAAAAAAATTCATAGCCACTTCAATGATGGATGATAATAGTGACCACGCTCAGGTTATCTGTAGTCAATTAATAGACTCAAGTGGAAAAAAAAATGTGGCTCCTGAGATGAGCAGTGAAGGAAGCAAGTATGAGGTAGAACTCCAAAGAGGTAGCAAAGATACTTTGATAGACAATAGCATCCAGTAAGGTCGAAGGAATGTGAAGAATGGCCACGGGCATTGACCACTGGTTCAGTCTTACTGTGCAGTAGATCTTCTTCAGATATTTTAAAAGTGCTGACACGGGATTTCCATGCCAAGATCACTTTCTGATCAACCGAACCGGCAACGTAGAATTTCTCAAGAGAAGAAATAATCGGAATTTGACTAAAAGTGTTGATAGGTTTTTTTATCTGATTTATCCTGTCAACCTCAAATGGATAGTAATGAGCAGCCTACCCAAGGTGAGTTCCAAAGAAAACAGGTAGAGAAGTAGACCAGCTTACAGGGAAGTTTATCAAAGGAGAAAGGAGCCGATTAGCCAGGACTAGATGAGGTCTTGCCGTTGAATGCCATCAAATGTTTCCAAATTAACATGTCAGATGGCTCTAAAGGTACAGTTAGACCAAAAGGAGGTCAAGAGGCCAGGCTTGATAGCTTCATGCTCATCAGTTCCTGGACATGTACAGTTTCTAGAATTGTTTTTGACCTTTGGAGGCAGTCTGGAAGAGAGCTGACAATGGAGGGCTGTCTTCTAACAATAGTCTCAAAAATAGAAAAAAAATAAATAATTATTTCAGCTATCTAAAAGGTTCTGAGAGTCACTACAGAATGAATGCCTCAGTTTGTTTTTAATCTCAGCAATTCAGCCACAAAGAACAGTAGCATAATATTAAGCCATCCACATTTTTTCTTTTGGAGAGGGCATGTTTCTTTCAGAAACCTCGGGAGTAAGTCATTGCAGAAAGAAATGGCATCCTAGGGCACTGTTTGAGATGTTGAAGAAAGGAGTAAGGTGTACATGAGAGAAGATACATGCTTAAACAGCATGAGGAATATGTCACACTGGGAGACATGGAACCCTCAGCTTTAACATTTTCCAGTGTTGCAAATAAACCACTCGCCCATCAGAAAGACAACATGAAGTAGTCTGGGGAAAGCAGATTTTCTTTTTTTCCTTTTTGTTATTTCATGTGTTGTCGGTACTTTGTAGAAAACCAGGTATAGAATTGCTGTAAACACTGGTGAGGTGGCGGATTGACACGAGAGAAAGATGTTTCTGAAGACTATCAAGAAGGTGCTCACAGTGACAGTTACTGCCATGACTCTTAGCACTAACAGCAGAAAAATCATACATGGGAGGACTGTGTGCTTGCTCTACTGGCTGCAAGAAAACTGACAGGAAAACTAACAAGGCTTTCACATACAGAAACATTGGGAAGTGAAGAAGTCTGCGAAACTAAAGAAGTGAGAAACACAGGATTTGAGAAGGGGAGCCCATCTGACTTGTGCAAAATGCACATCTTCATGTTTAAAGAAGATTAAATATTTATTGATGTCTTCAAAATGAAATGCAAGTTCACCACTCACAGCCTCAGATTTCCTGACTGTATATACACAAAATTGTCCTGGAGCAAATAATTTTTTTTTCTTCATTTACTGAAGTAAAGGTCTCTGGTTCAATTCATGTCAAGAAACTTAAGTTTTGATTTCTGCCTCTTTAGCTCTTTTCTTTTTTAAAAAAATTCTTTATTAATTACACTTTATTCACTTTTTATCCCCCCTGTGGTTGCCTCCCTCCTCTAGTTCCAATCCCTCCCTTCCTCCACCCTCTGCATGCATACCCCTCCCCAAGTCCACTGATAGGGGAGGGCTTCTTTTCCTTCCTTCTGATCCTAGTCAATTAGGTGTCATCAGGAGTGGCTGCATTGTCTTCTTTTGTGGCCTGGTAATGCTGCTTCCCCCTCAGGGGGAGGTAATTAAAGAGCAGGCCAATCAGTTCATGTCAGAGACAGTCCCTGTTCCTATTACAATGGAACCCACTTGGACACTGAACTGCCATGAGCTACACCTTAGGTTATCTCCATGCATGGTCCTTGGTTGGAGTATCATCCTACCACTGCATTGTGTATCTAATAGGTCATGGCAGTAAGGAGAGACGAGAATTCTGAGAGCAAGTTAGTTGAGATGGTTTAGCATTTATACATTACCTTCATGTTACTGGAGATACAGATCAGTGATGACTAAGATGCTTAAGTGATATATTCAAAATAGTATTAGGGATGCTGGCCCATGCCTATGATCTTAGCATTTGTGAGGCTAAGGCAGGAGGACCACAAGTTTGAAGCCAGCTTGGGCTTCATAGAGAGATCATATTACAGAGAGAGGGAGAAAAAGTGGGAGAGGGAGAAGGAGAGGGATAGAGAGGGGAAGAGTGAAAGAGAGAGGGAGAGAGAGGAGGGAGCCCAGATAAATCAGCTGAATGTCATGATCATGATAACACACTCTCCTTTAGTATGTATTATTTTTAGAATGTCAGTGACTGCTAACTGATGAAGGAGAGACTAGTCTATTGGTGAGCAGCACTATGCCCAGGTGGGTGTCCCTGGGCTGTATAAAAAGAGACACTTACATGACCCTGATTGCAAGGCAGCAATCAGGGTCTCCTCCTGGTTCCTGCCTCCTTCGTGTCTTGAGAGACTACCTTGCCTTCTGTAGTGTTTTGAATGAGAAATGTTCCCACAGGCTCACACATCTGAGCACATGCTCCGTAGCTGGTAGCTTTGTAGGGAAGATTATGGAATCTTTGAGAGGTGCAGCCTTGCTGGAGGTGGGCTTTGAAAAGTTTCTAGCTTCCCTCCTCATGTAGTTCACTCCATCTGCTTTTTCTGTGCCGTTGACATGTGATCTGTCAGCTTCATGCTCCTGCTGCTATGCCTGACACTTGCTGCCATCCACATTAAGGGCTCTTTCTCTGGAACCAAAAAAAAAAAAAAAAATTCTTCTATGAGTTGATTTTGGTCATGGGATTTCATCACAGTGATAGTAATTAACACATCTTTCCTCAACCTGGAATGTAAAATAAAATAAACTCTGTCTTACCTTACTTTGGTCTTGGTCAGAGTACTGTATCACAGCAACACAGGAAACTAGAACAGATGAATAAGAAACACATTCTGCTTATTTAAAGGAGAACATAGTTAGCCATAGTCAGTATACTGGATCAGAAAGCCAAGCCTTTTGGAACCAGGAGCCCATTGTTCACATCCCAGTAATGCTGGTTGGTAATGAAGTGACCACATGTAAGCAAAGAAACACTGTCAACATTCACGCTCATCTTCACCATGGCCTGATAAAGTGCTTGCTGTATGACTAGCTTAAAAAAATACTGTAAGGTATTTTTTAAAAGCATGGGAAATGGCTTTCTAAAGTATAATATAGATATAAATATTATATATAAATATTAATTTTGATTTTCTAAACTTTGCTGGTGATTATCACAGCAGTTGTTCATTATGTACAAGCTGACAAAGTAAATTTATAACTTCAATTTAGTATTTTTTATAGTCAAGAAGAAATAAAACTACAAGTAAAGCATTGA
Organism: Rhombomys opimus; assembly: GCA_010120015.1. NCBI lineage: Eukaryota > Metazoa > Chordata > Mammalia > Rodentia > Muridae > Rhombomys > Rhombomys opimus. The sequence goes on from REGO01001194.1 coordinate 168,079, forward strand.
AAATATTTAGGTTGCTTTGAATGATTAATTATCTGCCAAACACTATTGGTTTGCATGTACTACAGAATAATACAGTCATTCACATAAATTTAGTTCAGATTCAGTAAGCCTTCTTGAAAGGATTTTTGAGTTTTAGTATATTAAATGTGAATTGGGGAAAAAGTCTTCTACTCTTTGAGATAACTTTTTTGTGAATAAAAGAAAAATTTTTTTAATGTCACCTGGAAAGACAGGTAGTCATTGACAATAGACACTGATTGAACCTTTCTTCTATGCCAAGTACCATGCCTACTTTGATGCCATGAAGATAAATAAGATTTGTGGTCTGTCTTTAAGGACTTTCTGGCCCAAAATAGAAATGAGCCATATGACCAGTGACTACATGAAGTAGTTAAGTGCCCTGCCATAAATGGGCCCAGTTCCTCTGACACTTTTACAACAAGAATATGTATTTTTTATCTTTGTTCTTCTCATAGCATTACTTCATATGATTATATCAATGTGAAAGGGTACATTTTTCAAATTTATTAGACAGAAAAAAAGCTGTTTCAAGATTTAAAACAAAAAAAACAAAAATGTGATTTCTGAGCACATTTTATTTAAGATTCATTATGATTCTTTATTTATTATTTTATTATTTATTTTTTTATTATTCTTAATTATGTCTACATATGTATGTCTGCTAGTGCACATGAATGCAGGTGCCTGTAGAGTTCAGAAGAAGATATTGGATTCCCTGGAACTAGAGTCATAGATGATTGTAAGTGCCATGTGGGTGCTGGGAATGGAACTCCAATCCTCTGAAAAAGCAACATCTGCTCTCACCCACTGACCCAGACACTTTTTAGAAGTTGTCAAGCTATTAACCAAGACTCTAGGGCAGAGTAACAAGTAATCAGTGTCACTCCAGCTCATGAAAGGGTCAAATCATGCATTTTGTTACAGAGAGTGGAGGAAGAATCTAGAACCAAGGGAAGATAACAGTTTGATTTTTTTTTCACTAGTTACACTTAATTCTTAGGCATTTACACTGCTCAAGACACTGAGAAAATTGCGCTGTTGAAACACCATGTTCCAATGTTTCTCATACTATTTCCTCACTCTTGTGGAATGTTGCCAAGGAAATGAAGCAGATATTCCCCTACCTACAAATGTGCCAATGGCCTAGTAGTCCAGAAAGAGTGAGCAGCAATGAGTTGAGATGACAGCAGGTCTAAGAAGTCCACTGGAGGAGGGAGGATGAGATGATGATGACTCCTGGGTTAGGTCCTGAGGTTGTAAGAGATATTGCGGAGATTCTCAAATATATTTTGAATGTATGAATCCATCAGTAAATTACAATAAATAGAACCAGGAAAATCATTCCCAAATGAGGGTTAGTGATGCTTGGCAGAGATCAATTATCCCCCAGATTTATCAGATTTGCCAGGTTTTTATGTTGGCAATTGAAAGGATGGTGGTTGATACAGAGTTAAGTAATAGAGCCAAAGCATATATTCATATTTCAAAGTAATATAAAGTCAAGAGACTAAACTGAAAACCTAGCACACAGTCATGTGAAACAGGTGGCTGTTGTCTTAACAATTTCCTAGGGGACTGAAATGTCCTATTGGAAGCTCCTTAAGCAGGGAAGTGGTAAACATCTCAAAATGGCTTCAGGAAGTCCCTGAAACTGAGTAGATTCACTAGCCCCCTTCTTCCCAAAAGTGAGCACAAGGAGATGTGGAAGACTCTGAGGTCAAGCAAGCTGCCTGAAAGAAGCAGAAAGCAGCCACATTGGCCAGAAGAGGTTTAGAACAGCTGAGTCACTTAGAAGGGACACTCTCCAACCCGCCGAGCTGCTACAGGCTGATTATGCAGTGTGCTTCAGGTTCCCAGTGTTTGTGAGCTGTCACCCATGCTGGAGGTAGGTGCATCTGTCTCTGAGTCATTTCTGCTCTGGTAAGTATCCACTGACCTATCTTCCTGTAAGTAATCTCAATAAAACTCGTTGGTTCACCGACTTGGACTTTGCTGGTACACGTACTTTCATAGTTGTGGGATTAGTTGATGTGTGTATTACATCACCCCAGGAAAAATGTTTTCATACAACAGTGGTGAGTCTCTTCATTCTTTGAGAGAGAGGGAGACACACATACACACACAGACAGAGAGAGAGAGACCCTCATAGACAAAAGAAAAAAAAATAGAAGGATTATAGAATCTTTATTACTAATTAGCGAACAATAAAATCCTACAACCTGTATCAATATTGTAATCAGGAATGGGTGACAATTGGAGGGCAGCCATCAAGTAGGCAGTGAGGAGTTCCTAAGACTAGAATAAAGCACATAAATAAGAGCCACATCCAGAGGCTTGTACCAGATAAACACACGGTTTAAATACACTGCGGGGTGCGACTTAATGAAAACTGACTGTTGAGTTCTGATGTTAATAGGATGGCTCAACACTTAACGTGCTTGCATTTCATTTAACGTGTTAGATTTGTAGTGTCTTTTTAAGGAAGGCACTGGTTTAGAAGGTAGCTGATATTCGGACAGGAAAGAAATATGGTGCTAAAATCGGAAAGGACCCTGAAAGAAAACTCCAACAGTATCAAAGGGACAATAGGCCACTCTGATTCCTGTAGAAAAAGAAATCTCTTTTTTTTCTAGTTGCAGTAATGGAACAGACCTTCACTGGCTTGAAAGAAAACCTGCACATCAAAGCATAAATGGCACTCAGCCTGCTCTCAGAATCATGTCAGGAGGCAATGTGGAGTTAACTGAAAACCTACAGGCTTGGCTGATAGACATCTGTGCAGACGGCAGCACAAACCAGACCTAAATATAAGGAGCTATAACCGGGAAGGGAAATACATGTGACATGAGAATCAGTTCCCTCCATCTTTGCCCCTCCACCCTCTGTGTGTGTGTGTGTGTGTGTGTGTGTGTGTGTGTATGTGTGTCTGTGTGCGTGTGCTCACATGCTGAATACCACTGGTTCACTCTTCTCTGTTGTATGCCGTTTAATTCACTTATTTGTGGGCAGGTAAGCTGTCTCAGCTTTTCATAGTTGTATGAGAATTATAGTGTTTGTTCAGTTATACCTTTTCTTTTTACAGTTTACATTATTTCAGGGATATTTACATTATCTTCTGTGGATCCCCCAAAAGGTTAAGGATATCAAGCAAATCAACCCCAAATTATTCTCACTTGCCACTATACCATTACATCACACTAGGAAATTATAGTTAGTTTTTACTGGGTTTGAAAAGCCTCGTGCTACAGTCAAAACCTTGACCCTAGTTTGCACTGTAAGAGGCTTAGTGGGGCTTAGTGGGAAGTCCCCAGGTGACTGGGCTTGTCCACTTGCCGAGAAAAAGGCACCCAATCCCCTTCTGAAGAGGCTTCTTCAATTTCTGACAATGAGATGTGTGGGTTTTCTCCTCCATGTACCCTGCCATGATGTGGTGTAACAGGCCCAAGTCAAAGGGAGAGATGGATCCTGAACTGGAAACAACTGTGAGCCGGTGGAAAGCTCTTCTCCTTGCAATATCTATACAACATCAGAAAGCTGACGAACTTTATGTAGGAATAGCTTCCAGTCTTCCAGAAAACTCATCTCGCGCCATCTTGCCATTGTGCTCACACCTCCAGCACTTCTAGCTGCTTCTTTCAGAAGGATTCATTGACTCCTCCGTTAGCATAATACTTTGGGACTTCTGGAGTGGTGAGCTATTTATTCATTGTTCGTTTGTGTGTCTCATTGGTTTGAGATGAGGTCTCGACATGTTTCCTGGGTTCAAGCAACCCTCCCACCCCAGCGAATGAGTAACTGCCATTGCAAGGATGAAATACTATGTTCAGCCAGCGAGAAGATGTTTAACATCTCAGAGTAAAAGACACTGTGTTGAGCCTTGTGCCAGTTACTTTTCTCCTTGTCTCAGCGAGGACAATGAGAGACAGCTGAAGGCAAGAGTTAATTTTGGCTCACGGTTTAAGGGTACAGTCTGCTGTGGGGAGCAGGCATGATGGAGTTAATGGTGGCAGGGGCATATGACCGCCACGTCCTCCAACTCTGTGACCATATAGAGGAGGTGGTGGGGGTGAATCTGAATGTGGACTGGAAGCAGGGCTCTAATCGTGAGACTTAACTCCTCATAGTGCCATTTCCTCTAGCAAGGGGCCATCATCTAAAGTTTCCAAAACCTCCCCCAAACAACTGTCTTACCATAACAAACATCATAGTGCAGACAAGCTTCCAGAGACCCAGGTATGACAGATGTTGTGATTCATTTCAGAAACAATTTAGTGGCTAGCTGTTCGTTTAATAAAGGAAAGGATAGGAGTAGAGCGAGTCCACCTCTATTAAAGCCATGGTGAGTGGACTTCCTGAATTCTCGCTCCTTCCCTATTCTACTTGAATCATGTAAAATTTTCCAGAGAAGCTCTCAGTATGTAGCCTACACCCAAACACATGCCCCTTCCTTCAGTGCTGGAATTATAGGAATAATCTTGAACTTTCTTGCAAGTCAAGCTATTCTTCATATTTAATAAATTCTATTCATATTTATACATTTACACTTTTATATAAACCATCTTAATCAAATATCTATAAATATGTACTGGATATTTTATAACTTTAAATATACATATTTTTAAGGTAAAGGGTCAGTTTACGCACTATACCATCATTATCAGCAATTTTCCCCATATTTTCTGGTATGACCAATAAGAATAGATGAAGTTTAGAATCCTGGCTTCTCAGTTTTTTTTCTCTGGACTCCTGGAGCACAGAGAGCTTTCCTCTTGACCTTGTCTTCATTGGTATCATGATCTCAGCAATGCATTTATCACCCCTGCCTTTTGACCTAATGAGTATGAGCCACATTACATCAGAGAAAAGTGCCAGGGTCAGCAATTCATACTCTAGAATTATAATGACATATAAATTTATGTACTTATAGTTTCAGTAATATCGCAGTATAGTGTTATTCATTTTTAAAATATGAAAAGAAGCAAATGTGTTGAGAGGTTTGTTACCAAATATGATTCCAAATGGGCAACACTTGCTTGCAGCTCTACAGCAAAAAGAAGGGTTCCACAGGCCTTCTTACTCACAGAGCCCATTCTGATTTTCCTTACATGCTTTTAATGATTCTTGATGGGCCATTGACAAACACTCACGAAAGGTTCCTGGAATGGATCGACCTTGTCCATATTTCACTGTACATCTCTGAGGATTCATGTGAGTAATCCGAGTTAAAATGAAGCTGTCTCTGATACTTCAGGGTCTCCTTTCATCACATAGACACATTTTACATGGTAGGGCTCTTGCCAAGCGTGCAGAAGGCCCCAGTTTCCAGTTCTAATCTTAGTTTGTCTCTGAAAACGAGTTAGTGCAGACTGGAGATTCACCCTGCTCACTTCTCATTGAGGAAGACATAGAATTATTAAACAGCTGTTTATGGGTTGAGCACAGAGAACTGTTCAGCTACTTGAGGCCAGCTTATTCATCCCTGAGAGACAGAGACAAGAGCTCATAGCAGGATGGTAGAAACAGGCAGTCCAGAACCTCTTCCTCAAGATCTCTAGCACTAACTCTATAACTTCATGTGGGCTACAAAAGACACCCCAGGACATGTGCACTAAAGTTGACACATAAACTAATACAGGTAAGATTTAATTTTACTTAATACAAAAACAATCTTAAGAACTAGAACTGAGATCCAGGTGGCCTCAGGGATGTACACTAATGCCTTCATCACCCCCATAGCCCAGCTTAAAGGTCTCTTACAGAAGCAGTGATGAGGCTGGGCTTCCCAGGCTCTGCAGGTCTCTGCCTTGGGCCCAGTTGTGATCTTCTTCAATCTGGACAGTTGGCTATGCTTATCCGTGGGTAAGAGGATAATATTTGGAGTATAGTAAGAAGTTATGCTGGTCTGGCAAAGCAGCTGTAGTAGATTTTTTTCTGATATGCATGACCTGCCCATCTCCATTATCATCACAGCTCCTGCGTCTATGTATGGCTCATGAAACCTTGACAGAAAAGGGGTGGAAAGATTGTAAGAGCCAGGGTATCAGGAAGTCTGCTGTGCAACACTCTGTCCTAGAAATGGAGAAGATTGCATAAACCACACTGGAACAATGGCGATATCAATGGACATGAGAATGGAGAAGGGGAATGCTTGAGTTCTCACTGCTAGGCAAAGAGCCACAGGCAACTGCTGATTGCTACAAGGAGAGTTAGCTTCTTCGCGGGATGAAATCCTTATTGCTTGTATAGTGCCGGCTGGTCATTCCGGAAACCATATACACACAACCAACAAAAACAAATTCAGCACGTACTGTTTATATATTTTTGTGTAGCAAATAGAATCGGAAAAAAGGAGGTTATCTCCTTGAGAGTTAGGGGTATGAAAGGTGTTCAAGGAAGGGGCCTGAGGAAAGAAACATATATATATTTAATATGTATACATTTATAATATGTATATTTAATAAATATATTTAATTATGTATATATTTAATTATAAGCCTTTATTTTAGGTGTGTCTGACTGACTGTGTGGGCTCAGAGGATTAAGGTCAGGTCATCAGGTTTGGTGACAAGCATTGTCACCTTCTGAGCCATCTCATGGCCCTAAAAACATTTTAAAAAATGAAACAAAACAAAGGTTTTCTTACCAAAGGAAAAATAAACTTCATTGAAATATTTTAATTATGCATATAACATTAATTAACTATCATAAAAAGGTATTAGTCATTTTTTTTCACAAACTTACTTTCTCTTACACAATAAAACCAAATAATATGATATGTCATTTGAAGAGGAAATAGCCAGACATTCATGTTAGCAAATTTACCCAAACAAAGGCAGACCATTCTCCTTGTAGGGCAGGTGGCATTAATTTGTTAGGATAAAGAGATTACAATGAAATATGGATTTGATTCTGGTTCATTTGAAGAAGACAGAATAGTGTCTAGTCTGAGACAGAGGCACCATATGGAGACAGACATGGATAGTAAGAAGAGATTCAGACAAGGCCTGTTGCCAAATACTATGAGTTTTAATCTGTTTACCAATAACATCCTAGCTAACTCTGAAGGCCGTTCCTTTTACCTCTGAGTTTTCAGGCTACAGTAAGAATATGAATATGTATAAGTGAGGATAAATGATTTAGCTAAGATTTATTCTGTTAGCCAAGAGAGGCTAGAGGCAATTTCACATTTGCATTTTTATCATTACCTCCTTAAATAAGATTACATAAATTCTCACCTATCTAGTTGTTTTCCAAAACTTTTTTGCATCAGATTTTGAATCAAATATAGTCAAAGCAGTGGAAAAACAATTCTTTTCCCGAGATTTTACTCGCTTATACTTACAGGATTTGGTATAACCTTTTAATTTTTCTTTCTATGATATTTTCAAAGAGTGTTGAACATGCAAGGGGTATTTTAATTTCTGATATGAAGACAAGAGACTGACTAATAGCATCTGTTGAACAAAGTAACTTCAGGAAATGTTGTGAATAAACACAAAAGATTCAAATGCTTCTTGGCAAAATGATTCAAAGAAATAAAATGCCCTATTCCATAGCTGAACCTTGACCCTCTGCTCTTGGTTTTGACAATGATAGATGAAGACTTAAATGACCATTCTTGAGAGTTGGAATCTTTGCTTCATGAAACTACATTTCTATGCCCAATTCACGGAATATTTTCCTTTCATCTTTTTGTAAACAAGATGTAATGGCTATTGCTCGGATAATCATGTAATGTGGCAAAGAGACTGATATAAGTACAGGGTGAATAAGGCACAAATAAGTGAGAACTTTAGACACAGGCAAGTTGAAAATGTTCCTCCGTGAGCCACTGTGGGCATGGTGACTTCTGAGTATGAACAACTGACTCCTATTATGATCCATGGCATTCTCTCGCAGAGGCCTCTCGTGGAAGGGTGACTGTGAGTGAGCAAGCTCTTGCAAATGGAAATTTAAGTCCTTCATTAAATATTACTGAAGTTCTTTAATTTTAATATATATTCAGACAAAGCAGTGACCCCCTTAAGACTAATTACAGTAGAACAACAGGATGCCATTAGTGAAATGTTTGTGAACTTACTGGCATTTAGTTCTTTTGAGTGATCTTGCAATGGTAAAGAATATCCAGGAAGATGTTACATTGTCTTTCATAAAAAGTTAATTTCGAAGTTTGCCATTTGGTAACATGTAAGCCAGAAAAGAAGGGCCTAGCACTCTCCCTTCCAAGGTCTTAAGACCTTGAGGCCTAGAAGATCTGGTAGTGTTCAATCAGTTCTCCTGGATACCAAATTGCTTCAAAACACTATTACAAAAAGTCCAACAAGGGGGTAGCCAACAAAAGGTAGGTTGTGAGTTACAGACATAAAAAATTTACTGGCTTCCTATGAAAGAATCTATCAAATCCATAGCTTTCTTATTTTAATTATTATTGTTACATACGTACAAATGTATGTGTGTGTGCACACATGTATAAATATAAAATCAGGTGAGTCCATTTTCATGTTTGAACGTGTATAATTTCAGGGTTGGCCACTCTTTAGAGGACCATAGAACATTTGGGTAGCTCACCAGTCGGTTAGTAGTGTTCTATGAATTGCAAACACAAGGTATTGGCTAAGCAGAGTGGGAAAAATGATCTAAACTAAATACAACGGGAGAAGTTACACTCTAACCATATAGGAAAGCTCGTGATGAGAAAAGCATGAAAATCACAGGTCATAAAATACTTTTAGCCTAAGCTTGATTTCCTCAACTGAAGAACTTAAGACAATATTAATAATCACAGAGATTTTTTTTAGCATTATTTTGAGTGTGAGTTGCTTGCATGGGTAAAGGATGATTTACTGGATCATGGGTGTCTAAACAGTGGCCACACTGCTAAAGTAAATGCCCAATCCTTCCTCCCTCGGAGTAACCCAGAATTCAATGTCTAGCTAAAACATTCTTCAAAATTGGAAGCTTCCCCTTAATATTAACAAAACCAGCAATACCCTCCATCATCAGAATAATCCAACGGGAGTTCTTCAGACTGAAAGTGGAATAGGGCAACTCAAACCCACAATAGGAACTGAGAATGAGACATTTAGGTAAAACTAGACAAAAACTTACACACTGAAAATTATTTGGTTGACTTGAAAGGGATGCAAGAGGAAGATGAGTTAAAGTTAAAATAGGCGGAGAATAGACAGATTTCACAATAATGGAAAAGTGAACCCATATCAGTGTTAATATTAGTGTAGCTGAACAGAACACTCTGTGTAAAAGGCAGCAGGTATCCAAGGAAGAAAACAGCAAGGCCTAACTTTTGTCGTGTTGTTGATGCACTTTAAAGGCAAAGGGAAGTCAGAAGTGTCTGAGAGAAGTTACTCATGACAGATCCAGAGTGGGGAAGCCAGTGGGGCAGCTTTGTATTAGCAAACATCAGTTCAAGTGTGAGGTATGGGTGTACACACACACATAATCCCAGCACGAGGAAGACAAAGACAGAAAAAGCTCTAAGAGTTCAAGGTGAGCTTGGTCTACATAACTAGAAAAAGGATTTCATTGTGATGATTAATTGACTCATCAAGAGAATATAAATGGCACCATAGGAATCAAACATTGATATACTAACTAATAAAGTTGTTTTTAGCATTTTTTTGCCATGTGCAGGACAAATACAGGAAACATCGAAAGCTATGTAGAATAATTGCTTAACACTTGAGAAATACACGCAAAATGACATCTACAGAACACCAAAACTTCCACTACATATTCTTTGTAAATCTGCAGGAAATATTTAGCCAGGGAAAGCATATAATACATCCTAGAACAAGTCTTAACAAATTTCAAAAGATAAAAATATTCAAGATTAGCATCTCCCACCATAATCAAATTATAGTGAAATAAACAATAATAAAATACTTCAAAATTCTAAATGTTTGGAAAGCATCTAATTTCTAAGTAACCCATTTGTCAAAGAAATCACAAGAAAAAGATATCACACATGACAGGTTTGAAATGCCAAAATTGGGGAGATTCCTATAAAATAGTTTATAAGAATGTGTATAGATTTAAGTGTTTATAAATCAGAAGAACGACTGTAAATCTCTTATTTAAGTTTTACACCCAAATAACAATAACTTGAATGTTAACCCTTATCAGAGAAGCTTCTTTTTGCAGTAGACTGTGGTTAATGCAGTGATAAGTGTGGTTAATACCACTGGTAAGCGTGCACAGAATGAGGAAACACATTTTCCAGATACAACAGGGCATATATGAATTCACATCAGTTGGTACAGCATGTCCAAGACCTGAGCAAATCCAAGCCAGACAAAACCTCCTGATGGGGATGTGGAGCAGAGCATGAAGTCCAGTCTGTAGCTAAGGAGCTGCTGGCATTTGGTAGCTACTGAGAGGGGAAGAGTCGGCCTTCTTGGGGGTGTGAGCTCTGCTAGGCTAACCATGATCCAGGGCAGACCCAAATCCTGAGTATTTGGGGCAGTACGTATTAGAGTCCACAGGGTTGGGCAGAGGGAGAACATGAAGCTGATGAGGACAGGAGATTAGGATAGATATGGATGGAATGGCAGTTGGCAAATGTGATCAAGATGCATTGTATGGAGTTTTTCAAAGAGTTACTATGTTATGTTATATATTATATTACATATTATAAAGTAATATATTATATATATAATTTAAAGTATATTATAAAGTAAAGTAGATTAAACAAATCAGGTAAAGACTCAAGTTTAGCAATTATATGAAATAACATGCCTCTTGATATATGAGATGTATCCTCATTTCTGTAAGATTTTTGGCTAACAGTAGCCAACTACATCCAGGATATAATTATGAAGAAGCATCAGACTCAAAAGAACCTTCCTGAACTCCTTAAAGCATTAGGATGAACAAGGACAAATGCAGACTGGGGAATGGTGCCAAAATACAAGACACTGCAGAGGTACGATAAGCACACACTCCCTGTGAAGCCTGACTAAACCCAGCTGGAGAGAATAACTGTGAGTAGCAGCACTGCTACAACTGATGGCATCTGAACATCACTGCTGATTTTATATCAGTTTGTATCAATAGTACGATTATTTTATTATTGTGCTGTAATTACAGCAAAACTGTCCTTTCAGATGAGACATCTGACATACATATTTAGCAGTGAAAGGACATGAGGCTGTGCACGTTCGGTTCATGTATTTGCATGTGCTCGCTGCCCTCTGTCTGTGGGTTCTTGGTGTTTGTGGACTCGACCAATTAACGCAAAGTAATGTCCCACAGGCATATCGACATGCTATCTCCCAAGTAAACCTAGATGCTGCCAACATGGGCGTTAGCACTAATCATCATAGTATCCGTGATGGTCCCTGAACCAACTCTCCATGAGACAGAGGGAGAGGAAGGTACGGCAAGACAAGACGATGATGATAAGTAATCATGGCAAGAAGTCTGGTTCAGCACTTACCTTATGCTGTCCCCTAAAATCTTACTTTCTGAAAGCTTGAAAATATGTGAAAATTCAAAAATATCCCTCAAATTGAGTAAGCTGGACTCCTGTCTCCTATCTAGTTTAGCCGTCTACAACAAACCTATGAACAAACCCTCCATAGTGAAACCATGAGAGTGTTCTGAGGCAAGGCAGCTCTTTTTATTGTCAGGCAGGTAAAAATACACTGCACCCATTTTTGTTCACTGAGATGTCTATTTAATAGCCATCAAGGGAAGCCTTGGGGATACAAAATCAAATAATAGGCATTGCTTCCTAGGGAAAGAAGTGACTGAGTGAGTCAGGAAAGAAAACTGGCACTGAAGAAGATAGTGCAGGAACAAATAAAAGGTGCAGTAGATTACATTCTGGGGGAGGGGTCACCAAATGTGCCCCAATGAAGCATCAAGAATGGGGCATACATGTTGTTGAATGGAAGCCTGTGTGCAAGTGAATAGGAGCTAAGACTCCAAGGAAGAGGAGGAAGTAACAAGAACAGAGGGCATTAGAACACAGGCATCTCTATCCCACAGAGGGACTGGACAGGCTGGCAGGCTGTCCAAAGCCAACGCAAGACTTAGCAGTGCCCGGGGCTTAGCAGTGGGCACAGAAGCTCTTGTTCTGGGAAAGTGCTGCATAGTGGTTTCAGCAGGTTCTAAGGAAGCAGCCTCCTTATCCCAGTATGTCAAATGCTCACCCTTCCTCTTGGCATTCCTTCAGCTATTCTTTAAGGCAGGAGTTCTCAACCCGGCAATCACGGCACTGGGAGGTCAAACTACCCTTTCACAGGGTCAGATTATCCGGTATTACCAGATAATTTGATTATCATATATTTACATCATGATTCATAACCGTAGCAAAATTATAGTTATGAAGTAGTAGTAGTAAAGAAAATAATTTTTTGCTTGGGCGTCACCACAGCTGGAGGAACAGTATTAATGGGCCGCAGTACTAAGAAGGTTTAGAACCCCTCAGAGGCTAAGAATATATATCAAATTGCATTGTCATTACTTTCTTCTGTACCAAATGAAAGCACCGAAGATGGGAGTGAAAGCCCATTCGTCTGTCTTGGCAGCTCACAGTAAGGAAGGTAGCGCGTAGTAGGCATTCAGTATTCAAAACCAGCTGGCTCTTTGCTGCCTACAAAGCACGTAAGGAGGAATGTGCACACCAACCACATTCCTCTGACCATTAACAGGGCCATTTCCCAATTTTCCGTCTTGTTCCCTCTCAAGAAACTCTCAAGAATTCATGGAAACTCTAAATGGCATTGTTCGCAGTGCTTTTAGCAGTGTGAGTGAATACAATTCTTTGTCCAGCCATGAGCACCCAGTTTTTTCATTCACAGAACAAGTTCACTGAAGTGTATGCCACGCTGCCTTCAGGCACGAACGTCTTGGAAGCAGAAATTAATTGTGAGAATGTTCTGCTCAATTGATGGCGTGCTGTGGCTGCTCAATACTTATTTAAAATATCAACAAAACTTGCTTCTTTGCTTTGACATTTGAACCAGCTATATAATGTCAGGCAAGTATTTTGATTCCCATACATCTACAAGCCAAAGTTGAAAAATAAAGGACCTATTTTTCTCTGGGAATTGTTTCGTGCCTGTATCAAAATACCAAGTTGCCATGGTGACAGCTACTCTTGTAAATAGGGTAGGGAACAAAAGAGCCTGGGGAAAATCCCCACCAGGAAAGAGATAAAGCCTGTTCCAGACTGAAGTGCAAGTCCTGGAAGGGTGGCAGGATTCCCCTGCCCGGTGAAAATCATGAAGCAGGAGATCTGGAAGGCCGTGCTTGGGGCAGGTATGCAAGGGTAGCGCAGAAAGGCGGCGTTTGCTGAGCGTGGTGTAAATGCGGTATTCATAACGGCAGCAGAGTTCACGGAGGGCCTATTCTGGACAAGTACCCTGCTCGACGCTTTATGTGCAAACGTTCATTCAGTGCTCATCACACTTCTGGGAAATAGATCAATGGGCTATTAAAGAAGTCAGGCGGGGATTCCAATTTGTGCCCTATACTCGCTGTAATGGCTGAAGGGCCATGGAGAAGGGCTTCCTGCAGCTAGAGATGATAAACCGGCCACATCTGTGTTCTTGGAATCAGAATGGGCAGAGAGAAAGGCAGGACATTAGAAGAGGCACTGCCGATCAAGCTATCACCACCTCGGGACGTGGCATCTCAGGAGCGTCTAGCTAAGCTGCAGAAGGAAGGCTGGGGATGGAGCCCGCTATGGGGGAAAGCTCACATTCCCTTTAGGCAATAGAGTCAACCAGCACAGCGCCCCCCTGTGGCGGAGCTGACTACTTGGAAAGCACCCTGACCAGTTCAAGAGCAGAACGAACCAGGTTCACCCAAGGCCTGCAGGACAGGAAAGGCAGTAGGGAGTGAAAAGTGCTGTTGCTTAAATGTCAACACCGCAAAACAGCAAATGAATACTCTCCTTCAAAATGAGTCCCCTTGGAAGCTTGAATGCTTGCTTTTAACAAAGGCCGCCGCCGAGTCAAGTCTGTTGCAAAAGGTCTGCGGAGCCATCGGAGTCATTTGGAATTATGTCGCATTGCATCCCAGAACTGTATTCGCCAGACTCGTCACCCACTTCGTTCACTGGACTGCGCTGTGCTATACCGTCTGTTCAGAAATCAGATCCGCCGTGAATGGATCACGATTCTCCGCTGAGAATTACGTTCCTGAATGCGTGGATAGCAGCAAGAGCAATCCAGGAAGGAAAACTTTTAACATGTTTTTCCATCAAGGGTCAATTTCAGTGGGAAAGGCGGATCCGCCGGTGCGGCTTTGATGTGGTTTTCACCCGTCCCATGCAGGATTTGGCAGACTTCACAGAGGTCAACTGCTTTATCAGGGACACTGCTTAGTTTATGGCTAACGCCTTGGAACAGTGACCTCAGTAATGATGCCGCAGTTTTTATCACTGTTTTAATGTAAATCTTTTCATACAGAAGTTTAATTCTTAAAATTCTGTCCCTAAAAAAAAAAAAGTCTTACTAAAATGATTCGAACGCATGTTCCTGTAGGATTAAACATTTTTCCATATCAGTTGGAATACAGTTACCCTCTGAACTTTGTGTCTGTGATGAAAATGTCAACTCACACCCAGGAAATCACAAATAGTTATTCTCTAGGGAGTACCGGGGTCCGGATGACACGGGAGGTGCGCAGTTCGTTCTGTGGTCTGGTTAAGCAGGGTTCTGTGACAACGAAAACTTAGTGCATCCTATTTAAACAAAATAGGAACTCCTCGAGGGTGAGACCATATCCGGGATAGAATTAGATGCCTGGGAAGGAGTCTGATACTTCACTATCATCCATCATAACAATCAAGATCGCAAATTAATGACTAATATAAGCAATAAGGGTGAAATGACTAATGCTTTCTCACTTATTACCATTCTTCTGATTTAAAGGTCTAGTTTTCGTCTTTTCTGCAATCCCTTCTATTTGACACCCCAATATATTGATAATAAAACTCAACCCCTGCCATATTTAAGTTGATCAATATTTGCATTTTTTAATTTTATCTTCTTTGTATATCTGTCTTTGCTTACCCTCCTGGTTAGTGCCCATAAGGTCTCTCTTCTATCTGCTCTTCTTCAAACTGTAACCACTGGCAAACACTCCTCATTCGCTGCTTTCTCTGCCGGCTCCTCACCCAGGACTAGGCTGCTCTATTGCTACATTGTTCTGTTTTCAAGCCCAACTTGGACCTCACGTTGGAGGTCGGAGTATGAGGGATCTCCAGGCAGAAGAGCCAACCCAGAGCTTCTTGTAGGGACATCCAATCCCTTTAGGCATGTTCTCCGTCACTGGTAGTGAAGAGCTTAAGATAGCCTGAATATAACTCCATTTTGAAATAAAGATCTTGACTGGGAACTGAATTCAGGCACCAGGAAATATCACAGAGTGTACACCTGGCAGAAAACAAAGTTAACTCTCCTAGCAACAGCCTTCAGGAAATATAACAGAATAAATGCTTCATAGAAAATAGAGACAAACTCCCTGGCAATAATCAATGGGAATTGGTTGAGAATCAGGTGGGAAAATTCTCCCCAATGTTTCAGATATGGTTTAGAAAAATAGCCATTGTGATTATATGCCTTAGCCATTGTGATTATGTGCCTTAGAAAAGGTCACCCCACCCTGCTAAACTTCACCCAATTCTGTAACGCCAAGGCTTGTGCCCCCCTGCTTGCTGCCATGGAAACCCCCTGCTCACAGACTTTCCCTTTAAAAATCCTGTTCACTCAGAGCTCGGGGTCCCACTTCTCTACTGCTGCGCCAGTGAGACTTGGGTCCCGAGTTCGATCGCTCTCATAATAAAGCTCTCTTGCAATTGCATCGAGTCATCTCCTGGTGGTCTCTGAGGGTCCCGTGAACCTGGCATAACAATAGGTGCTCAAATTGTACAAAGGTGTGTCTTCCTCATGCAAACCTTTTCTAGTCTGATTGTAATCTCATGCATTTGTATTTATTAATGTATTTCAGGATTCAAGCATTTTCTTATATTAAAGTTCAAAGCAATCACATTACAATGAATGTTCTTGTTTTTACTCTCATTTTAAAAACATTAAAGTTACCTTTACACAACCCCAGTGTCCCTCCCTCCCCAGGCCATTTCTCATTCTGTCACACTCAAATGTCACCTCTAGAAGACCTTTCTACTTATCATTCTCTCAAGATTTTTTAATAGTGTAACCGGCAATGCTGTGACCTGAATTATTATATCTTTCCTTCAAACATTTTTATTAAGAAATGGGTTTAGACTTACTGAAATGCTATAGAATGACTTCAGAGTGCTTCTGCACAGTGTATTCTTAACCTACCTTCTGCAAAAGTCAACATCGTCCATAATTCAATTATCAAAGCTAGGAAACTAACACTGCAAACATTCAGTAGCTGAATTATAACACATTTTAGATTTTACCACCTTTTTTGCTAGTCCTTTACTTTCTTTTCTGTTCCCATAGAGACATGAATGTATTATAAACATAAGCTTTGTGTCTCCATCGACCCTACAGGCTGTAATGGTTCCTTAGGGCTTCTTTTTTTATTTTTTATTTTTATTTTTATTAATTACACTTTATTCACTTTGTATCCCCCCATAAGCCCCT
>REGO01001195.1:0-31634 GCA_010120015.1 Rhombomys opimus
GCCACAGTAGAGGACAATGCAGCCACTTTTGATGTGAACTGATAGACTAAGTTCAGAAAGGAGAGGAGGACCTCCCCTATCAGTGGACTTGGGGAGTGGCATGCATGCAGAAAGGGGAGGGAGGATGGGATTTGTAGGGGAGGAGGGAGGGGCCTATGGGGGGGATACAAAATGAATAAAATGTAATTAAGAAAAAAATTTAAAAAACATTAAAAGTTAAATAATTGAAATAATGTATTTTATATACAGACTCTATAGATAAGTTGTATATCAGGGAGCCTGTTATATATGATCCTTGACATTTATTATTTGGTTAATTATATTGTTTATCTGATGAGCACAGATGAATTCATACATTTTGTTCTTCATGAGACTAGAGTAATTAGTAATTCCAGACCTGACAAAGCTGTTATTTTATTCTCTCAGTGGACTTCTGACAGAGAAGTGGTACATACAACATATTACTCTTATTACATGTTACTCTAGGGCACTGATTTCCCGTTGATGAGTGAACTGTGTCAGCATATTCCTCAAAGGCACTTGTATTTCCTATTTATGTCACAACAGTAACCTTTCGAAATGATATACTCTGTATTTTCATGTTTTAAAAGCTTAGGTATATTCATTTTAATAATAATTATTATTATTAATTATAATTCATTCACTTTGTAAGACCTGGAGAGGACAGGAACTCCCCAAGGAGAGCTACAGAACCAAGAAATCTGGGCACAGGGGTCTTTTCTGGGACTGATTTTCCAACCAAGGACCATGCATGGAAATAACCTAGAATCACTTCACAGATGTAGCCCATGGCAGCTCAGTGACCAGGTGGGTTCCCTAGTAATGGGAACAGGGACTATCTCTGACATGAACTCAGTGGCTGGCTCTTTGATCACCTCCCCCTGAGGGTGGTGCAGCCTTACCAGGCCACAGAGGAAGACAATGCAGCTAGTCCTGATGAGATAAGCTAGGGACAGATGGAAAGTGAGAAGGACCTCTACTCTCAGTGGACTGGGGGAGAGCCATGGGAGGAGAAGAACACAGGAAGGTGAGATTGGGAGGGGACGAAGGAGAGGGCTACAGCTGAGATAAAAAGTGAATAAATTATAATTGATAAAATTATTAAGTTAACTTATTAAGGATCCAGCTGTGTCACTCCTGGGCGTATATCTGAAAGTTGCTCAACCGAACAACCAGGACATTTGCTAAACCATGTTCGTAACAGCTTTATTTGCAATTGCCGGAATCTGGAAAAAAACTAGCTGTCCCTCAACAGAGGAATGGATACAGAACTCATGGCACATTTACACAATGGAATATTACACACTAATTAAAAGCAAGGAAATCATGAAATTTTCAGGTAAATGGATGGACCTAGAAAATATCCTGAGTGAGGTAATGCAGAAGCAGAAAATCACATATGGTATATACTCACTCATAAGGGGATATTACCCGTATAATGCAGGACAAGCATCCTACAGTCTTAGAGAAACTGAACAACAAGGAGGATCCGAGGCGTATTCCTTTTTATTTATTTTTTTCATGTAATATATTTTGATCATGTTTTCCCTTTCTCCCAACTCCCCTAAAATACCCTCCAACTCTCCACACACCCAACTTTATCTTCTTTCTATCTTGAATTCTGTTTAATGGTTTTATTAAACCATTTATTAACCGTTGTTAGATGCTCCAGGGATAGATAAGAGCACACTGTTTTGAATTTTCATTTATGTCTCCTTGTTTATGTTGGATTTCCTTCTCTCTCTCTTTTTTGTTTCAGTAGACATGAATCATTTTGGGCGGGAACAGGATCCTACTACTCGCATCCTTATCTCTTTGGTTTTTATTCCGTAAACTATGGGGTTCATGGTTGGGGGTACCAATAGATAGAGATTAGCCAGGAGAATGAGGGTGTGCCTGGAGACATGGTGCCCAAAGCGATGGGTAAAGAAAGAAAAAAAGGCGAGTGTGTAGAATATTAAAATGACACAAATGTGTGCTCCGCAGGTGCCAAAAGCTTTTTTCCGGGCTTCCCTTGATGGCAGTTGCAGGACTGTTTTCAGGATTAGCCAGTAAGACAGGGAGATGAAGACGAAGTCCATCCCTGTGGTAAGGAGCGCGGCTGAGAGTCCATAAATACTATTTAGGGTAATGCTGTTGCAAGCCAACTTGGCGATGCCCATATTCTCACAGTATGTGTGGCGGATAATGTTGCTCCAGCAGAAGTCCAAGCGGAGAATAAGGAGAACCCCGGGAGTGACAACAGCCACACTCCGAGCTACCAGTGCCAGCCCAACCTTGCCAATGAGAGAGCCTGTAAGCAGGGTTGTGTAATGCAGTGGTGTGCAGATAGCCACATAGCGATCAAAAGCCATGGCCAGTAAGACAGCGGATTCAGAGAGGAAAAGAGCATGGACGAAAAACATCTGTGTGAGGCAAGCAGGAAAGGGGGTTGCCAAGGGGCCCTGCCAGAAAATGAGCAGCATCTGGGGTACAGTGACAGTACAGAGGAGGACATCGTTGAATGCCAACATGGCCAGGAAGAGATACATGGGTTCATGGAGGCTCCGGTCATAGACCACCACTGCCACGACCACCACGTTGCCTAACACAGCCAAGAGGTACATGAAGCTGAAAGGGATGGAGATCCAAATTTGGATATCTTCTAATCCTGGCACGCCAGTGAGCAGAAAGAAAGTGAGCTGAGCAGGGGTAGTGTTGAGTTCTGAAAGAGAGAGGTGCGGAAGACTTTCTTACACAAGAAGCGAAAGCTCTGGACTAAAGATAGATGAAACGCCTTAAGGCTGGTGAAGTCCTAATCAGTTCTGGTGCGGCGAAGAGAAAGGACTGAAGACCATAAGTAAGACCATCTTAATGAGTATATATATAGAAGTGGGATACAAAGTAAATAAAGTGTAATTAAAAATAAAATAAAATTTAAAAAAATATGTAACAAAGTATAAGTTAAAGTTATATATTTTGAATGCTACAGGAGAGTCTTATAAAAATATGAAAAGAAAATATAAGCACTACTTATAAAAAAATTAAATTCACTGGATACACAGAAATATGGTTATGTGCTGCAAATTTGAATACATTATCTATTTAAGAGAAACATATTGATATCCAAAATACATGGAAGGAGGTGAACAAGGAGGAGATACAGAATTCAAAAGAAAATCAGATGAAAAGAATTTAAGAGGCACCTTAAAAGGCATACAAAATCAGCAAAAAAATTCGGATTGAATCCACAATAATATACTATGTAAGATACTCAGAAAAGGTAGATAAAAATAAGAGAAAAAAATATGGAATGAGTTTCTGACATTCTTTTTGGCAGCATGATTTTCTTTGAAAATATGAGAAATCAGAAAGAACAAAACTACTGATTTTCCGTAAGTGATGCCTTTTGTTACAACCAAAAATTTTATATGGTTTTTAAATTTTATTCTAATAGATATGCTAAATAATGAGTACAAAAGGCATGGTTTCCTTCCTTCCTCCACATAAGTAAAGGTTGGGGAGAACACCCCATTTCTTAAATTATCACCTGGTATACAACTGGCAGCAATCGCTTACAAATAGTTTTAAGACTCTAATTCCTTTTTAAGAAATTCATTATATTCTCTCTTTTTTTTCCTCCTTTCCTTCCCTCCCTCCTTTCTTTCTTTTTTATGTGTGTGTGTGTGTGTGTGTGTGTGTGTGTGTGCTTGTGTGAGTATGTGTTTATGTGTGTGTGTATTTATGCGGGAGGGCTTGCATGGTATACAGTACATGCAAAGTTCAGAATAACTTGAAGATAACTTGAAGGACCCCAGGTAGGTCCTGGGCCTTAAACTCACATTCTCATTCTTAGTTTAAACAATTTTCTTGTGGAGCCATCTCATGGGCTCCAAGGGGGAAATTCTTATTTTATATTTAAATGTTGTGAAATTTTCACTGTTGCCCTAGTTTTTTTACTAACAGAGCAATAATTTGATTCACTTGTCTCTCATTCAAATTCTTGAAGACAAAAATTGAACCAACATGAAATTTAGCATGCAGTGCAAAAGTTAAATTATTCATACTCAAATTAACACTGCTTCTCAAGATTCAAGACATTAAATAAGATACAATCCACACGTGCAGCTTGATTTTCATTCAGAGAAAGAAAGCCACAGCAAAGAGTCAAGGCTCATCCAACAATGGTGCGACTTTGCATAGAGCATAGAAATGTCTATTTTCATTCAGCTCTATCAAGAGAACAAGATAAAAATTTCCCATTATTTGTATAGCCATGGTCTTGTTTTTATTTTGTGTTTTGTTTTGTTCTTTGTTTTATACTGAAAACTCTTCCCATACAATACATTCTGAACACAGTTCCCCCCATCCCCAGCTGCCCCCACCCCAGCTCCTCCAGATTCTTCTCGCATCCCTAATGTGATTGCATGTCTTTTCTGGGATTTTTTTTTGAAATTTTCCATTATTATTATTGTTATTTATTTATTGTTATTTAGAATTTATTCGCTTTGTAGTCCAGTTACAGCCCCCTCCCTCATCTCCTGGTCCCACACTCCCTCTTTCTTTCTCTCCTACACTTCTTTCCTAGTCCACTGATAGAGAAATTATCCTGGGTCTTGTTTTAAATAATATTATTGAAAATTCTGTCTTTGCCCACCTGTCCTTCTTCCCTCCATACCTCCCATTTATTCTCTTTGAAATGGGGCCCTATTGGTTAATTATTTAGAGCACTAATCAATATTTGGCATAAAGATGGGGTTTATATAAAAATGACTCAGATCCAAAAATATGCATTTTCATGTCCTATAAAACATTTATTTAAGTAGTCAATTGATAATACAAATAATTGATTTGAGCAAGGTCAGAGAGTATATTTATCAACATGTTTTGATTTCAACTTCTAGGAAACCTCAGTTGTGGATAATAAATAGTTTTCTATCTGAAAAGAAATTACCAAAATTTTCAATATGCACAGGGTCCATTTTCCATGCTGGAAGCTCAGAGTTACTAGGAAATCACTCTGCACTGAGAATAGCAGCTCCACTCCACATTACCCGAAGTCTTCCTTTCCAGATAATTCCAGTGTTAGCAAGGAAGTATGGCATCCCATCTCATCAGCACTCTGCCTTTTTCCCGTTTTCTTCCACATGCCCCTTTCTCTCTCTCACTCTCTTGTTCCATTTCACTTCCTCCTCTATACTCCCACTTAGTTTTCGCTCTGTCTTAGTGGTAATAAAGATAAAGATACTGTTCTTTTTTTTTTTCAATTTTAGGACACATGCATGGAATAGGTAAATGTCTTTACATAAGATTAGGATAGCTATTGCTTAAAATTCAGAGTTAGGTCCACAGTTTCATCAAACACTCATGATAGGAAATCTGCACTTTGTTGCTCTGTTTTATAACAACCACACAGAAATATCAGCTATTTAAATAGAAGACAGATCACATATTAGCCTGTGAATTGGCAATATAGCAAATTAAATGACAATGATGGGAAATGTGCCCATACTTACTAATAATCCTTTTCCTAAAACTAAAAAGAAAAAAAAATTCAAGCAATGAAATATAACTATACCAACTACCCTACTGCAGTTTATTAGGCCAGTTTTTAACTAGGCGGAAACCTGGACATCTATTAACATACAAATTTTGTTTACAAATCCAGAGACACTAGTTTCATAATGTATAACTTTAACCAATGAAGGGTTCTCATTCACCTTGTGCATCCACAGCTTTTCTCAGTCAATAAAAACAGTACAGGGGAGGTTTGAAAGTTTCTAATACCTTTGGTTGCGATATCCATAAGGCCTGTGTGAGGTGGCCATGCCCTCCTGCTGCGAGCACAGACTTGTACATATACACATGTCTCTACTTCACGCTCATATTTCTAGCATCAACCAAGGGAATAGTCTCTACCTGGGCTGAGAGGTCTTTTGAGAATTATTTTCATTGAGTAACTATTTCCACAGCTGAGTCCACAGTTAGAATTTGATCATCTTACTTGATCATGGCCTTTCACACCACAGAAATGATATTTTCATATCTTGAATTGTGTCTGATTTTTTCTTCTTTATTATTATTTTAGTTTTTACTATTTGATCATTTTATACCCGCAATTGCAGCCCCCTGCCTCAACTCCTCCTGGCCCCACCTTGCCACCTCTTCACCCTATCCCTTCCCCCTAGTTTACTGAAAGGGGGAGCTCTCCTCCCCTTGCCATCTGCCCCTAGCTTTTCAAGTCTCGTCAAGACTGATCACCTCTGCCCTGGTGATCACCTCGCCAGGCCACAGAGGAAGAGGATCCAGGCAGCATATGATTGTTTTAAATCCATAATGAATCTGTTTACAATGTATGTGCACATGGTTTTAACTTTAATATTAAATCCTCATGTAATTCTAAAATTATACAAAAGCATCCTATTCCATGTCTCTTATGAAGCAAGAACACCTTTTGAAACAAAGTTAAACTCCTGAGGGTACTTTTATCTATTTCAATAAAATACCAGATGCCTCTTCTGGGTTGTTTTGTATGGTGCTGAGGAAGGAGAACACTGTGGCATGTGAGGAAACCCCCTTCAGCGCAGTGTGAAAACTAATGTAAGGCTAGCTATGGAGTCACATGGCTGAACCCAGCACTTGAAGGTGAGGCAGGTGCATCTCTATGGGTTTGAGGCTATGATGTTTCATATAGTGAGTTTCAGGCCATCCAGGGCTACAAGGAGAGATTCTGTCCCAGAAAACCCGACGAGTAAACAAACAGCAATAGACTCTACTCTACTTGACAGTTGTGTGTTTGCGTAAACGGTAAGAAAAGTTATATAACGAGAACTTGCTTATGGGAATGGGCAGGCGGGAAGCTAGAGACCATCTGTCAGATGACAAGTCTGTCAACCATTGGACTGTGGTTCTGTTCTTTTAGCAACATGAGCTGACTGCGTGTCCTGAAACAGGTTTATGTTTAAATACTTTAATCTTTTGCTCATATGAGCATACCTACACTTATTAAACAATCTTGTACCTATGGATATACATATATACATACCTAAAGATGAAAATAATGAGAATGGCTGATCTCATTGAGAACAAAAATTTCCTTACTTCTGTAAGTTTAAATTCATTAACAAAATTAATCTTGGCACATAAAGCCAGCTATCATAACGAAATCATTTCTGTTCATTTTATTTGGTTTTCATTTTGCTCTTATATTTATTTTGGCACACTCTGCTTTCTATAAGTTACACAGCTTACAATGTTCATTTTAAGTGAAATTCTTTCATTTGCAGAAGGTAATGATTATGAAGAAATTCATAACTCATCAGAGTTTTAAGTGTGAGTGGGTGCTATGGACTTATCTCTAGGTTGGACATCAGTAGTATCTTCTCCAGGGCCCATGAAAAGGGGGTCAGAAAGATTTCAGGACCCTAAAGATGGTGGAGAAAACTTTACAAACCGTTGGATTCTGAATATGACATGTCCTTTAAAATCATGGACACTGCAGTTGTGGTTACCTATATAGGCTCTCAGACACACACACGCACACACACACACACACACACACACACACACACACGTGCCCACAACACAAATAAAGAAAAGATTTAGTTAGGATGAAGAAAGGGAGGTACTGGAGTGGGAAAGAGAGACCATTAGGAGAGATGGGTATGAACAGAACACATTGCATACATGTAAAGCTGACAAAAATAAACAAAGCATTAGGAAAGAAAGAACAAAAGAGAGAAAAGAAAAGGAAAGAAAGAAAGAAGGAAGGAAGGAAGGAAAATCTGGCACAACTTCTACTTTGAATCCAAATCATCAGCTTTTCTGGACTCTTGCATACTACGGTTAAGAAATCCTGCGTAAGGAAACCTTGCAGCATAAAGACCTGCATGGTATACATTCATGTATAAGTGGATATTAGCCGTCTACTATAGACCAACCATACTAAAATCTACAGACCTAAAGAAGCTAAACAACAAGGAGAACACTAGGGAGAATGCTTAATTCTCATTCAGAATAGCAAACAGAATAGAGACCAGAAGCAGTGGAAGAGAGGGAATAGGATGGGAGCATCCTATAGAGGGTCCTCTGAAAGGCTCTATGCAACAGGGGATAGAAGCAGATGCTGAGACCCACAGCCAACCTTTGCGCAGGGTGCAGGGAGTCTCACAGAAGAAGGAGGGTGATAGAAGGACTCAGAGGGGACAGGAGCTCTACAAGGAGACCAAGAAAGCTAAAAATTTCTGAGCCCAGGGAGTCCTATAGAGACTGATGCACCAACCAAGGACCATGCATGAAGACCTAAATCCCCAGTTCAGATGTAGCCAATAAGAAGCTCAGTCTCCATATGAGTTCCTGAGTAAAGGGACCAGGGGCAGCCTCTGGTTTTTGATAACTTACCCCTGGCAACTAGGCCTTGCCAGGCCATAAAGGAAGAGGATTCAGGAAGTCCTGATGAAACTTGATAAGCTAGGGGAAGATGGAAGGGGACTAGAGGAAGGGGATGGGAGGAGAGGGAAGGAGGGTGGGACCAGGAGGAGATGAGGGAGGGGCTATAATTGGAATATAAGGTGAATAAATTTTAAAAATAAATTAAACAAAAAAACAAAAAGACATTCCATGCCTTCAAAAGAAATCCCATACATTCAAAATAGAAAGTACAATTTGATTTTTCTTATGAAATTGTTTTTAATAATATTTTACATATTTTAAACGAATGTCATTAACATACATTTGTTGTGCAAAGGAATGAGTCATGTAATCACATTCACGTTAAAATATATCATACATTCTGTCCACATTCACATTCCAAAGTCCTCTTTTGTGCCCAATTCTTCCAAATTGTTCACTCTTCTATGTCTTCATCTTATAGATGTGCTTGAGTTTCTGTTGCAATACTTGCTTGAGGTGTGCCACCAACAGTTTCAAATAATTGCTAATAATATTAAAGTAAGAATTTCCCTTGAAAATTCACTTTTTACTCTGATAATGCATGATATATCTCTCAGCAAACACTAACAAGGTTAATGGAAAGTAAGGTCAACTAATCTGCCATTAAATTAAATCTCACTCAAATTTTCCTAAGATTTTGGTTATTTCATATCTTTCCCCCAACCTTTTTTAGCAAAGGTGTTAAAGAAGTCAGCATGAAAGGACTCTCCAACATACACATGTGTAAGACTTACATGTATGCTAAATGAGGTCTTGTACAATTGTATCAGGTAGTAAAATTTCTGCAATAACAATGGTAGAAGATGTAATGAACAAAAAGTGTAGCAAATTTTAACTTCAAGTGAAATAAATACACATTAATTTAGGGTGAAACATTGCTCTAAATAGAAACAAAACTTATACATTTACATAAGAGAACATAAGAGGATTTCTCTTATCTTTTGAATAAATTTAAAATAAAACCTTCATTTCTTTATTAGATAATAACCAGAAATTTTCAGAGAATTGAAATTTAATTTATTTAGTAGGTTAGTTATTTAGTTAATTCTTTCTCCATTACTTTATTTAGCCACTTTATTTCCTGATTGCAGCCACCCCTCCTCTCCTCCCAGCCCCCTCATCACACACCCCTCCCTCTCATCCCCTATCCTTCTCAGGGAAACAGGAAGTCCCCTGTGGACACCAACCTGCCCCTCTGCATTAAGTTGCTGCAGGACTAGGCTCATCCTCTCTCACTGAAGCCAGACAAGGCAGCCCAGTTAGGAGAACAGTATGCAGAGGCAGGCATCAGAGTCAGAGAGGACCCCTGCTCCATTGGTTAGGGACATGCAGACCAGCTGAGTGTCTGTCAGGCACACTCTTTTCCCTGTGCGCCCCATGGGCCCAGGTTAGTCGACTCTGTAGGTCTCTTTGTGGAGTATTTGACACTTCTGGCTCCCAAAATCCTTCCCCCAACTCTTCCTGAGCTCCCTGGGCACTGTAAAATGTTTGGCTCTAGGTCTTTGCATCAGTCTCTGTCAGCTGCTGGATGAAGTCTCTCAGAGGAGTTACGCTTGGTTCCTGTCTAAAAGCATAGAAGAAAAACATTAATGGTGTCGGGGATTGGTTCTCTCCGATGGGGTGGGTTGTAGGCAGGGCCGGGCTTTGGTTGTCCATTTCCCCACTTTTTGCTTCATCTTTATCTCTCCACATCTATACAGGAGAAATTTGGGGTCAAAGGTATTTGGGTGGCTTAACGTGCTTATCCATTCACTGGAAGTCCTGTCTGGTTAAAGGGATTGGCCACTGCAGGCTTAATACACCTTGATGCTCAAAGTCTCAGCTAGGGTTCCCCAGAGACTTCCTGGGGCTTCAGGTCTCTGGCCCATGCAGACAAGGCTCCCACCTCAGATTTCAGTTCTCACCTGGCCCTCTCTCTCCTGCTCATTCTACTCCTAATCCTCATCCCTGCTCCCTCACCGTCCACTGTCCTACCCAGTTCCCTCCTGCCACCCATCTCTAATACTATTTTATTTCTGCTTCTTAGTGAGATTCAAGTATCCTTTTTTGGGTCTTCCTTGTAAGGTAGCTTCTTGGGGTCTGTGGTTTGTATCATGGTTATCTCTGTACTGTATGGTGAGTGCACACCATGCATGACTCTTTGCCTTTGAGTTACCTCACTGAGGATAGTTTTTAGTTCTATCCACTTGCCTGCAATTTTAATAACGTCCTTCTTTTAAATAGTTGAGTAGTATTCCATTGTGTAAATGTACACATTTTCTTTATCTGTTCTTCAGCTGAGGGACATCTAACTTGTTTCCAGTTTCTCATATGAACAGAGTTGAGCAGGTGTCCCTGTGGTATGGTCAAGTATCTTTTGGGTATATGCCCCGGAGTGGTAAAAGTGAGTGTTGAGATAGAGCTATTTTCAGTTTCCTGAGAAACTGCCAGGTTGGTTTCTAATGGGATTGTACAAATTTGCAGTTCCACCAGCAATGCAGGAGTGTCCCCTTGCTCCACAACCTTTCCCACGTATGCAGTCACTGTGAACATAACCATCTTGACAGGTGTAAGATGGAATCTCAAAGTCATTTTGATTTGTATTTCTCTGATGGCTAAGGACTTCTAACATTTCTTTAAGTGTTTCTTGGACATTACAGATTCCTCTGCTAAGAATTCTGTTTAGCTCTGTACCACATTTTTTAATTGGGTTATTTGATTTGCTGGTATTTAAATTCTTGAGTTCTTTATATATGTTCTACGTTAGCCCTCCATCAGACATAGTGTTGGTGAAGGTGTTTTCCCATTCTGTTGGCTGCTGTTAGACAATTAGCAATTTTTTTGTGACAGGGTTTCTCAGTGTAGCTCTGGCTATCCTGGAACTCAAACTCTATGCCAGCCTGGCCTCAACTCAACCTGGCCTCAGGTAGAACTCAGAGATCTACCTGCCTCTGTCTCGAAAATGCTGGGAATCAAGCGAATGCACCACCACTAGCAGCAGAATAAGTTTTAAAAAAATATAGTGTTAGTTTTATTGACACATACCTAACATACAAGCAGATTGGGTATACTTGGTGTTGTTTCAAGAAACACAAGTACATGCAGAATCACGATAAAATCAGGACAATTAGAATGACATTCATCCTTCCAACAGTTCTAATTGTTTGTGGTGAAAACACTGACAGCACTCTTTTTCAACTCTTTTGAAACACATAATACATTGTTTTACCTTTATTCATCTTACTTGGAAATGCTATATGAGGATGTGCTCCTCCTAATTAGAGTCAATACAGCAGATTACAAACTCCTCCGTGTCACTTTGTTCTTGGATTCTTCCTGTGGACTAGTAACACTCTTCTACCCTCCTCTCCTAGATCAGCCTTCCAAAGTGTCAGATACAAGTGATCACTTAAGGTTTCATTCTTTGATGCCTGGCTAATGCCACATAGTTTCTTCCAGTTTCTAGCTAACCTTTTTTTTTTCCTGATGAGATTTCATTCTTCAAGGTGATTAAAGAAAATTCATATATGTTAAAATAGTACAAAGCCTGAAAGGATGCTCAGATAAAGCATCTTGGCAGAAATAACAAGAAAATTGAAATTAAACTTGGGGAATGAAGATTATCTCACTTAACTAACAAGATTTTTGGAATGTGCAGGGTTATTTTAAGCAGCCAAGCAGGGAATATTCAGTTCTCTGTATTTCGTGCTGTTCTAACCATCTTCACAGTGATTCTGGATATCCTAAGGGACATTTGCACTGCAAATTGGAGGGACTCCTGAGCATTGGAATAGAACATTAAAACGAAACTGCAGCTCTTACATTTACAGAGTGTAGCTTATATGATGCAAGGGGTATGTTAACCTCACGCTCATTGTATGGTAAGACAGTATCCAAAATAGAGAAGAGAAAGGCAAGTGAGAAATGAATACCAAACACAAAAATGTCATTATATATTTGAATGATAACTAATAGGTATTTGAATAATTTGATCTGCTAATGATGATGTAATTGTTTCCATACATCTTATTGTTCATAGTAGGATTATGTTATTTTCTGTTATGGGGTGATTTTTAGTTATGTAGTCTGTGATACAAATTGGAAAGACTGTGTTCCAAGAAAGCAGTTGAAGAAAATGAATTTTGGGCAACAAAAGTGAGTCAGCTGTCCATCGAAGTATGGTCAGAAAGAAGCTTTAGGCAAAAGTTTAAACAAATCTATAAAGTGTTTGTGAAAGTATGCAAAATGCTAAGAGCTTCTGGTCTTCCTGCCCTAAGAATACCTGTCCATTCACTGATTTGTGTAAGTTCCTGTCTGTGTTAAACGTCTGATGAATTAGACTGAAACGTGGATGGAAAATGAGCAAAACTAACAGAATGAGAGTTAGCAACTATTGATGAAATGTCAGAGTAAAATGAACACAGATGACAAGGATCATTTTAGGACATCTGGAGTTTATGATTGGGTGGGCTAGTGTTGACACCAAGTACAATGTGATGAAATGAATGAGGATGTAAGACCTGTTGAACACAGGAAAGTCTTCATGTGTATTGATACATTAAGTACATTGGTCATAGACAATAAAAAGCAGCATAGAAAATGAATTGACTTTATATTGAAACTTAGACCATACCATGGAATGTCCCAGCAGAGGGATTTTGATCAATTACTCAGAAACTAAAAGAAAAACAAACAAACAAAAATTCTAGGTCTCAGATAAAGGGTTAGTGAAGATTCTTTCCCAGTCTGTAGGAATACGTTTTGTTTTGATGATGGTGTCCTTTGCTTTACAGAAGCTTTTCAGTTTCATGAGGTCCCATTTATTGATTGTTGCTCTTAGAGTCTGTGGGGTTGGTGTTCTGTTCAGGAAGTTGTCTCCTGTGCCAATGAGTTCTAGGCTGTTCCCCACTTTTTCTTCTAACAGATTTAGAGTATCTGGTTTTATGTTGAGGTCTTTGATCCACTTGGACTTTAGTTTAGTGCAGGGTGATAAATATGGATCTATTTTCATTTTTCTGCATGTAGACATCCAGTTGGTCCAGCACCATTTGTTGAAGATGCTGTCTTTTTTCCATTGAATGGATTTGGCTTCTTTGTCAAATATCCAGTATTCATAGGTGTGTGGGTTTATTTCTGGGTCTTCTATGCGATTCCATTGATCCTCTTTTCTGTTTCTATGCCAGTACCATGCAGTTTTTATTACTGTTGCCCTGTAGTACAGCTTGAGATCAGGGATGGAGATACCTCCAGATGATCTGTTGTTGTACAGGATCATTTTGGAGATTCTGGGTTTTTTGTTTTATCTGACAGAGGGCTAATATCCAGTATATACAAAGAACTAAAGAAGCTGAAAAGCAGCAAACCAAGTAATCCAATTAAAAAATGGGGAACAGAGCTAAACAGAGAATTCTCGACAGAAGAATATCGAATGGCAGAGAAACACTTAAAGAAATGCTCATCCTCATTAGCCATCAGGGAAATGCAAATCAAAACAACCCTGAGATACCACCTTACTCCCATCAGAATGGCCAAGATGAAAAACTCAAGTGACAACACATGCTGGAGAGGTTGTGGAGAAAGGGGAACCCTCCTCCACTGCTGGTGGGAATGTAAACTGGTACAACCACTCTGGAAAGCTATCTGGCGCTTTCTAAGACAATTAGGAATAGTGCTTCCTCAAGACCCAGCTATACCACTGCTAGGTATATACCCAAAGCTTGCTCAAGTACACAAAAGGGATACTTGTTCAACCATGTTTATAGCAGCTTTATTTGTAATAGCCAGAACCTGGAAACAACCCAGATGTCCATCAACGGAAGAATGGGTACAGAAATTATGGTATTTCTACACAATGGAATACTACTCAGCAATCAAAAAGGAGGAAATCATGAAATTTGCAGGCAAATGGTGGGATTTAGAAAACATCATTCTGAGTGAAATATCCCAGAAGGAGAAAGACAAACATGGTATATACTCACTTATATAGACCTATAAGATATGATAAACATAATGAAATCTATACACCTAAAAAAGATAATCAAGAGAGCGGACATAGGGTAAGAGGATCAATCCTCATTTAGAAAGACAGATGGGATGTGCATTGAACGCATGACAGGGGTCTACTGAGCGCATCTGAAAGCCTCTAACTAGCAGTGTTTTCAAAGCAAAGACTCATGACCAAACCTTTGGCAGAGTACAGGGAATCATAAGGAAGAAGGGGAGTTAGTCTGATGGGGAAAGGATAGGGTCTCCACAAAGACCAAATATATCTGGGCACAGGGTCTTTTCTGAAACTGACATTCAACCAAGGACCATGTATGGACATAACCTAGAACCTCTGCTCAGATGTAGCCTGTGGTAGCTCAGTAACCAATTGGTTTCCCAAAGTGAGGGGAACAAGGACTATTTCTAACAGGAACTCAATGAAGATACCCGATAAAACAGGATCAGATGAATGGGGGGAGGTCCCCCCCTATCAGTGGACTTGGAAAGGGGCACAGTAGTGATGAGGGAGGGAGGGAGGGACTGGGAGGGAATGAGGGTTCGGGGCACGGCTGGGATACAGATTTAATAAAATGTAATAAAAAAAATAAAATAAAAGAAGATAAGATAAAAAAAATTCTAGGTCTCAGAAGCCATCAGTACTGTTCAGTTTTATTTTTTTTTGTAGTGTTAAAAAGTTGGCTCTCATGTACATTATCGGCTTAGGCAACAAATTGGTAGTGCAAACAGATCAAACTGTGCTGTCGGTTAATATGTACATCTACCCTAGGAAAACATGTCTTAGAAAAATGATGTTGCTTATTTTGTCTTGATACAGAATATAAAAATTGTCTTCATAGAGGGAAACTTATAGAAAACAGAATGATAAGCTTGTAATCATGACATATCTTTGCCAAGAACAACCATATTCTTTTCATTAGCAAAGTTTCTTTGCTAAACTTAAAGAGAAAAAAATGAGGTTTGCTAATTTGCCTCTTATGGTTGCATCCAAATCATCAACTGTATGTTTGATTATCTAACACCAGATGTCAGTTTTAAGAGACTAATAATGTTTAGTAAAAGTTGTAAAGAGCATAATTTTAGCGTAACCTGTTCCATGGCCATGTTAAAAATTAAAATTGAGCCATCCATATGAAACTTTTAGGTCCTCCAAATAAAATTGAAACCTGTTGATAGCTTGCTTTCCCAATAAGTGAGGTGGTAGAAATATTAACAAATTTCTCAAACAGGAGAGTTTTGATTGATGTGATGCAGACATGCACTGAGTTTTACCTTATACACAGGAAAGGCAACCTGTGCTGGCCTGAAGGTAGCTAATCTTCAGGATTCCTACAGATCACTCTCCCTCTTCCTATTTCCTAGGAAAGCAACTTTAACATGACCAACCTGCTTCTTTTTCTTTGTGTTTCTTAATGATTTCATTGTCTTAAAATCACCCAGTTCTTATCTTTATGGTTGTGAGCCAAGCCTTTACTGACTGAGCCGTTTCTCCAGGCTATCCAATCCTCAGAGCTGGATGTTAGCTGCCAAAGCGGGTGCTAGGAAGCAAACTTGGTTGAGTGTGCACTGTCATTGGAAAGATAGCAGTGCTTTCTTCTGACCTGGGAAGAGCCACACCTAGAGTATCCACCTATCTAAAAATATTGACTAAATGCCACCCATATATCAGAGTGTCTGCTAGGCTGACTGACACTCTAAGACTGTATAAGATGGGTGAGAATAGAGATTCTGTAGGGTTATCATGCTCCCTTCTCTGGTTTGTTACCTTTGCCAAACGGTGAATATCAAGGTGAATAAATGATCATGAACAGACTGGAATCAACTTCAGAATGAGCCAGGAATGAAGTACTCCAGCTTGACTTCAGACCTGAGTACAAGGAGAGGGAGTAGTACTTAAAAGCAAAGACTGAGGGGTCAGAATAATAGCCACAATCCCCTGATAAGCCTGTCCATCCCATTTTGTGAGGAAAAGGCAGATTTTGGCAAAATCAACTTAGAACTGAATTTCCAAATGATAGTATTTAAAGCAAACAGTTCTCCTAAAACAGGAACTACCTGTGAATTGAATGGAATTTTTCTATGGGAAAGACTAAACCATTTTTATTTGCATTAAAATTGCTTCCATTTTCAAAATAATATTCTCTTCCCAAGTGTTGGCTATGACATATTATCACCTTGATGTACAATATTATAGACATTATTTCATATTACAGTTTATTCATTTTTTTATCCCAGAGGTAGACCCCTTCCTCATTCCCTGACAATCCCACTCTCCCTTCATCATCTCCTCCCATGGCCCTCTCCAAGTCCACTGACAGGGGAAGTCCTCCACCCTTTCCATCTGACCCTAGCTTAGCAGGTCTCATCAGGACTGGCTGTATTGTCCTCCTCTGTGGCCTGGCAAGACTGTTCCACCCTCAGGGGGAGGTGATCAAAGAGCCAGCCACTGAGTTCATGTCAGAGACAGACCCTGTTCCCCTTACTAGGGAACCACCTAGATACTCAGCTGCCATGGGCTGTATCTGAGCACGGGCTCTAGGTTATTTCCATAAATGGTCCTTGATAGGAGTATCAGTCTCAGAAAAGACCCTTGTATAAAGATTGTTTAGTTTTATTTCTCTCCTTGTGGAGCTCCTGTTCCCACTTCTTTCATATGATTCCCAGAACTCTGCCCTAGTTTGGTTATGAGTCTCTGCATCTGCTTTCATACACTGCTAGGTAGACTCTTTCAGAGGCCCTCTATAGTAGGATCTTGTCCTGTTTCTTGTTTTCTCCTTCTTCCATTTTCCGTCCCATTTGTCTTTCTGAGTGAGGATTGATCATCTTACCCAGGGTCCTCCTTCTTGCTTAGCTTCTTGAGGTGTACAGATTTTAGTATGTTTATCCTATGTTATATGTCTAATATCCACTTATAAGGGAGTATATACTGTGTGTGTCTTTCTGCTTCTGGAATACCTCAATCAAGATGATCTTTTCTGGATCCCATCATTTGCCTGCAAATTTCATGATTTCCTTGTTTTTAATTGCCGAGTAATATTCCATTGTGTAAATGTATCACAATTTCTGTATCCATTCCTCTGTTGAGGGACATCTGGGTTGTTTCCAGGTTCTGGGTAATACGAATAAAGCTGCTATGAACATGGTTGAACAAATGTCCTTGTTGTGTACTTGCTCGAATTTTGGATATATATATGCCTAGGAGTGGTATAGGTGGATCTTGAGGAATCACTATTCCTAATTGTCCTAGAAAGTGCCAGATTGATTTCCAAAGTGTTCGTACAAGTTTACATCCCCACCAGCAATGGAGGAGGGTTCCCCTTTCTCCACAACCTCTCCAGCATGTGTTGTCACTTGAGTTTTTGATCTTAGCCATTCTGATGGGTGTCAGATGAAATCTCAGGGTTGTTTTGATTTGCATCTCCCTGATGTTGCTAAGGATGTTGAACATCTCTTTAAGTGTTTCTCTGCCATTCTATAATTCTCTACAGAGAATTCTGCATTTAGCTCTGTACCCCATTTTTTAACTTTGATTACTTGATTTCTTGCTTTTTAACTTCTTTAGTTCTTTATATATACTGGATATGAGTCCTCTGTCAGATAAAGGTTTAGTGAAGATTCTTTCCCAATCTGTAGGCAGTCATTTTGTTTTGATGATGGTGCCCTTTGCTTTACTGAAGCTTTTCAGTTTCATGAGGTCCCATTTATTGATTGTTGCTCTTAGAGCCTGTGCTGTTGGTGTTCTGTTCAGGAAGTTGTCTCCTGTGCCAATGAGTTCTAGGCTGTTCCCCACTTTTTCTTCTAACAGGTTTAGTGTGTCTGATTTTATGTTGAGGTCTTTGATCCACTTGGACTTTAGTTTTGTGTAGGGTGGTAAGTATAGATCTATTTGCATTTTTCTGCATGTAGACATCCAGTTGGACCAGCACCATTTGTTGAAGATGCTATATTTTTTCCATTGTAGGGTTTTGGCTTCTTTGTTGAAAATCAAGTATCTATAGGTGTGTGGGTTTATTTCTGGGTCTTTTATTTGGTTCCATTGAGCCACTATTCTGTTCCTATGCCAATACCATGCATTTTTATTACTATTGCTCTGTAGTGCAGCTTGAAGTCAGGAATGGTAACAACTTCAGGTTGTTGTACAGGATTGTTTTGGCAATTCAGGGTTTTTTGCTTTTCCATATGAAGTTGAGATTTTTTTTTTCTTTCAAGGTCTGTAAAGAATTGTATTGGTATTTTAATGAGAATTGCATTTAATCTGTAGATTGCTTTTGGCAGAATGGCCATTTTTACTATGTTAATCCTACTGTTCCTTGAACATGGGAGATCTATCCATCTTCTGATATCTTCTTCAGTTTCTTTTTTCAGAGACTTATAGCTTTTTTTTTTCAAACAGGTCTTTTACTTGTTTGGTTAGAGTCACACCAAGGTACTTTATGTTATTAGTGGCTATTGTGAAGGCTGTTGTTTCCTTAATTTCTTTCTCTGCCATTTTGTCTGGTCATTGTTGTAATTCATATGCTATTTTAATATCTTTTTTTTTTCTTAGCTTATTGCTCTAGCTAAGAATTCAAGCACTGTATTAGTAAAAGTAATAAGAGTAGAAACCTTTGGCAAGTTTATTATTTTATGGGAGATAAATTTTGGTTGTCTCCATTTACTGTAAATATTGGCTATTTTAATCTTACATATTTTTATATATTCATTAATTCTTTGATAATTTCATGACATGATTTTGATCATAATTATCCTGAAATCCTCTCCTTAAATTCTAAATTAATTAAATTCACCCATACCATCCTGTCTCTCATAAAATCACAACTGAAGTACAGAGAATTAGTGACTTTGGAATGTTCAGCCACAAATGGGACATTTTATCATATTCCTCCCCAAGTGTCAGAGGTTATAACTAAAAAGGTAATGAAACACAGTTAGAGCCAGAAGTCAAAAGGAATGGAGCAAACAGGAATGTGTCTGTACAACACCAGGACGAGTGCACTCGTCAATTCATAGCAACTGTGGTTGTCTAAGCAGTGACTGTGTGAGATCAAACCAGACATCAGCATCTATTTTTAAAAATGCTGATTTTCTTATAACATCTGACATCTTCTCACTGTAGAAAACACATTTAAGAAGTTGTCTGCACAGGAGCTCTACAAGGAGAGCAACAGAACCAAAAAATCTGGACCCAGGGGTCTTTTCTGAGACAGAAACTCAAACCAAGAACTATTCATGGAGATAACGTAGAACCCTGCACAGATGTAGCCCATGGCAGCTCACTCTCCAAATGGGCTCCCTTGTAAGGAAAACAGGGGCTGTCTCTGACGTGAACTCAGTGGCTGGTTCTTTGATCACCTCCCCCTGAGGGTGGAACAGGCCACAGAGGAAGACAAAACAGCCAGAACTGATGAGACCTGATAGATTAGGATCAGATGGAAGGGGAGGTTGACCTTCCCTATCAGTGGACTGGGGGAGGGGCATGAAAGGAGAAGAGGGAGGGAGGGTGAGGTTGGGAGGGGACGAGGGACAGAGCTACAGCTGGGATACAAAGTGAATAAACTGTAATAGATAAATAAATAAATATAAAAAAGAAGTTGTCTGCATATTTGTAAATATTTCCTTATTTGATCAGTGAGGAGGACCTAGAATAGGAAGGGACATTTCCATGGATGGGTTATGACTAAAAGCCCATGTTAAAATTCACCTTGATTACAACTTTATTTGAAGTATCTTAAATTGACATGAACTGCTCATTAATTATCCATTAACCTTCATGATACTCAGTGAGTGATTGGAAATCCAATGTTTTATTCTTACCGCTATTCAAATCAACCACTCTTTTGTGTCTTATATTATTTCAGTTATCATCAAAACAGGGGTTTATTAAAGCAGTTTATATATATGTATATGTAATGTAATATGATGTGATCATATATAACTATTATATATTATATAATAATTATAACAATTAAAAATAGACATACAATTACATATTATGTATCACATATCACACATTACATATTACATATCACATATCACACATCACATACTATATATTGTATACTGTATATTATATGTTATATGTTATATATATAACAATGCACTCTCCCTGACGTTTTGTTCTCCTCTGTTATCTGCTGTGTGGCAGTTTGCTACTTAGATCCTCCCTTGCATGCCTTTCAAGTCCTTTTCATCAATGGTTATAACTGAGAAGCTCAGATAATGCAGCACGGAATATATACTTTAAAGTAGGCACTGCCCAGTGTTTGGACTACTGTAATGGCTCTCATGTGTTTGACTTTCAAGCTATCTTCAAGCAATTGATTGTTTCCAAGACTTCTTTAAGCATAAGATTCTTGAAGCATAAGATTACATACAGCTAAGGAGACTGGAGTGAAATTGTTTCTATTCTTATGCCCTTAAAAAGACTCTTCTGCTAACTATGACAAAACAATCTGTTTAACTGAATGGCTAAAGCACCTTTGAAATTTCAGTTGGCAAGAACACGCGTAACCCTGGAGAACACTCTGCTAACTGATCCATTCCAGACACCAAAGACAAATTACTATGTGATCTCACATGACTGTGTAATCTCTAACTGTTGAAGAAGAGAGTGGATTGTTTCCGTGGGCTGAGAGCTGGAAGAAATGGGAAGATGTTAGTGTGGGCCAAAGCGTAGTAACCTTGTTCTAAAGACCCAATGTATAAATGGTAACTGTAGTTAGTGGTGCTCTAATTTATAACTGAAACTTGCTAAAAGTGCAAATCTAAACTGTTATGACCACAGGAAACTAACTATACAAGGTGATGGATGTGTCAATTAAGTTCGTTGTGGTAAATAATCATTTGACAGTGCATGCATACTTCCTATGAGCACATAATCGATCCACATGTTTATACTTTTTAGTAGTAAATTAACCCCCAATGAAACTGAAGATAATAAAAGATGAAGTAAAAACGGGAAATTCTATTAAACAGGAGAAAAATAGCAGAGACATGTTCATAGCATGACTTGTGCTCAACTAGCACTGAAGTTTGAATTGTCGTACACTGGTGAGAAGACAATTATCTATGAATCCAGTCTTTCATTAAGCAAATAAATATTAAGCCTAATACAGTAAAGATAATGAGCTTATAATAAGGGAGGCACATTGCAAAGAGACAAATAATTGTGCCATAAAGATTACATCTGTTTATGTAAATACTTCTATATCAAAAAAGTCATAAATCTTAACAGTGTTCTCTGACATTTATTTCTCCTGATCTCTAGTAGAAGTAATACCTGCATACACCTGTAAGGGCACTGTTTGCAGTCATATACTCAGTTATAGTAATGGCTACCTTATGAGTCTTAATTAGTATGCAGACTAGAAACTGTAACTCACTCCATATTCTTATCCCCCAATGGGAGAGGATTTAGTGACCCCTGATATGCCCAATGCTTCCTCCACCAGAACGGAAGATGCGCAGAATCCTCAGTCGGATCTGGTTGGTCTTTATGGTATAAACGACTGGGTTGAGCACTGGAGGAGTGAGAAAGTGAAGGTAAGAGAGCAGCACGCGGCTGCATGGAGAAGCCCTCTTGCCAAACCGGTGGATCATGGAGAGGCCGATCATAGGTGTGTAGAAGAGCAGCACAGAACAGATGTGGGAGACACAGGTGTTGAGCGCTTTCAGGCGCTCGGTCTTGGAGGCAATGGACAACACTGTGCGGAGGATCAGCCCGTAGGAGAGAACAATGAGTACCGAGTCCACACCCAGGGTAGAGAGGACCACAAAGAGGCCATAGGCGCTGTTGATGTGGGTGTCAGTACAGGCCAGCTTCATAACGTCCGGGTGCAGGCAGTAAGAGTGGGAAAGCTGGTCCTTCTGGCAGTAAGGCAGCCTCTTCAGCATGATGGGGGCAGGGATGTGGAGACCAATGCTGCGGACCACAATGGCCAGGCCCAAGCTGGCAATCCGAGCGTTGGTGAGGATGACGCCATAGTGTAGAGGACTGCTGATGGCCACAAAACGGTCAAAGGCCATGGTCAGCAGCACAGACGACTCCATGATGGAGAACGTATGGATGAAGAAGAGCTGGGCAAGGCACACGTCTAAGGCCACCTCCCTAACACCCAGCATGTAGAGGGTGAGCATGGTGGGCAGTGTGGAGGCAGACAGGCCCAGGTCAGTCACCGCCAGCATGGACAGGAAGAAGTACATAGGCTGGTGCAGGGAGGGCTCTGACCTTACAACCCACAGGATCAAGCAGTTGCCTGCCAGAGAGGCGGCGTACATGACGCACAGAGGAATGGAGAGCCAGACATGCACGGCCTCGAGGCCAGGGAGGCCGGTCAGAAAGAAAGAGGCGCTCGAATGGTTGGAGTGGGCCATGACAGCTGCGATGAAGGGCTCCAAGGTCACGTGTAATCGCAGGAACTCAGCCCGGAGAGCTTGTGTCGGAACTTCTGAGAACTGCTCTCACAGACTCTTCAAACGTTTCTCTCACATGCAGACCTTCTGGATCATCTCAGCATTTCTTCTCGTTCACAATTACTGACACCTTTTAAAAAGACGAATTTGCTTAACTGTTAGGAGAAAGTTTTTGCACATAGCAAGTCTCCACAGAGAACCATTTGAAGATATTTAATTCTTGAATTGGAATTTGGTATATGTCTCCAGAAATGTGCTAAAAGCTGGTTCCAAGTCTGTCCTACACAGATTGGGAACTGGATTAAAGCTTCCTCCCAGCACAGCCATTGTAGCAGATCTGCTCTGAAGTTCGGGTTTCCCCTTTCTGTTAATCTCATCACATTCCTCCCATTTTCCAAAGAAACAACAAAAATGAATTCTGTTACCTTTTCCTTCCACGTATGAAAATATACCACTATAATTCACTGCATATGTCTTTCACTTAAAGCACTTTATGAAACTATTTTATATGACCTTTAAAAATATTTTCATTTTGTTTTATCTTATTTGCATATCTATTTTGAGTGTATGGATGTACAGTGTGTATGTTCCTGGTGCCTGCAAAGGTCAGAAGAGGGCATCGAGTCCTCTGCAGTATGTTTGTCAGCCACCATGCATGTGCTGCGACTAAAATCCTGGTCTTCTGCAGGAACAGCAAGTGCTCTAAACAACTGAGCCCCATCTGGGGGTGAGGGGAGTAGGAGATCGGGATGGATAACTCGGGGGGGGATGATGGAAGAATTATGGACACTTTGTGTATGTGTGTATAAACCCAGTGCAGTGAAAACTTCCTGGAATCTATGAGGGTGACCCTAGTAAGGATGCCTAGGAATGGAAGATACGGCCTCTGAACTGGCCACCTTTTGCAGCCAGTCAAGGCCTTCAGTGGTGGACCTGGGTTACATTCAGTCGAGTTGTTGGAAAAGGAGGTCATGTGAAGATCCTTAAATAATACAGGCTGATGCTAGCACAGACACTCTGAAAATGGACAGTGGACTCATATTGTTGAGGATAATTTCCACACAGCTTCTTGAACTCAGAAAGGTTGAGCTGGTACCTATGGAGCCTTTATCTATAGTCTCTTTGACCTGAGAAAGTACTCTGCATGCTCCGAACGTGAAACCTGGACACCGGTGCAACCACACAACCCTCCACCCACAATCTGTCCTGCCTTCAAGATGTGCTGTGGAAATGGTGGGGAAGAGCCTCTAGGAGTATACAGCCAATTTGTGGTCCCAGCTGAGGGCCAGCCACAAGGAAGCCCACGCCCTACACTGCTTGGATGGCCTAGCTCATAGGCCTAGGGTAGAAGCCAACACACTGGCAAAAGAACAAATTCAATGAAATTATTCCTAATGATATTCTGCTATACTCACAGACTGGTGCCTTCTCTACTCTTCATCAGAAAGGCTTTCTCTGGCAGTAGATGGCATCAGGTGCAGAGACCAAAAGACAGGTATTATGTGAGCAGAGTTTAAGTTGGAGTTCTCTATGGAGAACCTCAGAGATCAGGGACCTCACAGAAGAGAAGGGAAGGCTGTAAGGGTCAGAGGGGATGGAGACAGGAGAGAACACGGCAGGGCTTACATAAGCTCAGAGACTGAAGCAGCAAGTGTGGCCTTACCTGGGTTTGCACCAGGCCCTTTGTATACATGTTATGGCTGTAAACTTGGGGGTTTTGTGGGACTCCTAAGAGTGGTAACAGGTGTACCACTGACTCTGGTCTGCCCTTCGGACTCCTTTCCTCCTATTGAGTCGCCTCACCCAGCCTGCATATGAGGGCTTTGGCCTTGTCTTATCTACCTTGTTTTGCACTGTTCGGTTCTTGGAGGGCTGCGTTTTTCTGAAGAGGAAACAGAGGGGGAGTGTATTTAAGGGAGAAGATTAGAGGGAAGGGAACCTGTGGCCAAGATGTACTGTATGAGAGAATAATTCATTTTCAATTTTAAAAAGAATTCAAGTCTATAATTTTGTCTCTTTGTCTATAAAAGGAGAATTCCAGACTGCAAACAATTCTGAACGAACTGGTTTGAATTATGAATATTGTGTTTAGTAGCTGAAGACAATCACCAAATTGTAATAAACATCCTGAAAATAGTCACCGAACTATTCTCTTTAAAGATTTTATTTTATTGCTAAATTATGTGAATATTTGCTTGGTTTAGTGTAATATAAACTGAAATTCTCATATAGTCTTGTTTGTTTGTGTTTTGTTGTTGTTCTTTTTCTTTCATTTCTTGAATGGTTTTGCTCTTGTAACTTATCTTCTTGCCCCTCAATTAGATTATTATAATTTTATAAGTGAAACTATGTTAGGTACTGTTTCAAGATGCAGAGATTAGAGCTATAACATGTTCAAATAATAAAGGGAAAGGAAGGATCATGATCAATACGATTTCCAATATGTGAAGAAAATAAAACAAAGGAGAAAGAGAAGTGTCATACTAGATCAGTGGTTCTCACCATTCTCAGTGCTGTGATTCTTTAATATAATTCCTCAGGTTGTGGTGGCCCAACCATAAAGTTATTTTGCTGCTACTTCTTAACTACAATCTTTTACGGTTATGAATTGTAATGTAAATAGCCGATTTGCAGATATCTGATATGCAACCCCTGTGAAAGGGTAATTTGTTCCCCACAGGGTAAGAACCACTGTGCAAGACTGGGAATTTGAGGAATAAGAGGAAACATTCCATAGCGAGAGGGTTCAGACCACCAGAATCAAATGACTCCCTTAAGAACACTCCGTGCCACCCAGCAGAAGAGGCCAGCTTCCTGCTGTAGTAATGTGTGCTTGCTTGCTCTAGAAATGGTGATAAGGGATGGGTTGGCACCGATGAAACTTGTACACCATGCATCAGTTTAGCTCTCTTTTAACCCCCAGTGAGTAGTGTTTCCTGGGTCCAGGCCTTACCCTTGGTGTTTCAACATTGCCTTGAGTAGGCTGTGTTGCATTCCAGTCTGAACTGCTGCCACAATTCTTCACCAGGTAAAGAGTTGCAGTGTAGACAGCTGGTTGCAGTTGGCAAAGACCCACTGAGATAGATGTGAAAAAAAATCAGGGCACAACAAAGTTCAAGGGTGATTCCAGCAAGCACATTTGCCTATAAATTCAGATATCTTTAGTATTAATAAACACCAAAATTACGATTATAATGCCAACAGTTTCCCTAACATTTAATGGGAAAAGAAGAAAGTTTCCACTAAGGTAATTTATATGGCGGATAATCTCCCAGGCTGTTGGAAGTTGATGAAAATTGAAATTAGCACAAATATTTGAGGACCTTCACTGGGATGATCTGAGCATCCAAATGTTTTTGTGTTAGAATAATTCATATGCCCAGATTGAAGTGTTTCTTTAAATCAGAGACAATATTTTTAATGAGTTGAAAAGGTCTCATTTGACCTATAAATCACAGTTACAAAAGTAAAACACAATAAATGTCCTTGTAATATTTTCAGGATTTGTTTCTATTCTCTTTTGCAAAGAAATGACATGTGAAGTAGAAAGGGTGCAGACTATTTTTGTGTTTCTGTATATATTAAACTCAGATACCGCCTTGAAGAGAAATTGTGATTGTATATACTCATCCTTCGGTGTTTTAATTATTTACACATACTTCGTTGAGTGTGAGAATTTAATAATAAGCAGAGGAATATTGTTGAAAATTCAGACCATCTGTTTCTGTGTGTAGCTTCAATACAAACATAACAGGAGAAATAGAAGTTGGATAAAAATAGCTAAACATAAAATTGTCTCTAAAAATGTCAAGAAGGTACTATGGGATCACTTGTTTGGACAGATTCTGCTTTTGGCTTGCTAGTAGAGTTTCAGTTAGTTGAGGTAGGATGGGAATAACAAAGTGAGAAAGCCATATAGAAATTTCCAACACCAGTGTCTTTACAATTAGAATAAATCTTCTTACATCCATACTAGAGTAAGAAAATAATAAAATAAAATGTGCTTTCCAAAAATATTTTTGTGTACATTACATATCGATATACACATGTT
Source organism: Rhombomys opimus (assembly GCA_010120015.1). Lineage (NCBI taxonomy): Eukaryota > Metazoa > Chordata > Mammalia > Rodentia > Muridae > Rhombomys > Rhombomys opimus. The sequence continues at coordinate 26,897 of REGO01001195.1, forward strand.
TATATATTTGTATCAAATAGATTTAATCTTTACACAAAAGAAAATTGGTGAATTGTATTACTTCACCTAGAACACACACACAAATACAAACAAACACACACACACACACACACACACAAGGAGAGTGAAAATTGCATATCATCCTACAGTGTTTAGAAAGTAGTTAATTATTATTAATATTTGCTTAATTTCTCCTATTTCTCACCTTAAAATATACCAGGTGCCTTTCAAAGATAATTATTCAAAGATTTAAAAAGAGCTGTGGTCAACAGAGCTCAGCATGGACTTACTCACTCAGGTCATACCTCTTTTACCTTCTATCTTAAAAGAAGAAAAAGAAGTTAAAGTATTTCCCAAATTAGCAACTCAGCATGATGATTCTGTTCTTAAAAGTGTTTGCAGTTTTAGTTCAGATGTGCTGAAGTACAGAGAGTAAGAGTTCTGGATATTAGCACGCATGCACGTTATGGTTCACTGCAGGAATCATTGGTAGTGAGTTGTCAGTCTAACAATTTTGAATTTAAATGACTTTTTTTTGCTACAAAAAGACATTTTAAAAGTCATTAAGAAACCCAACCATCAGATTCATGATGTCTGAAGCAAAAAAAGACTTTTTTAAAAAAATATTCTAAATAGTCAATGACTTTACTGCATGATCTTAGTTCAAATGTTTTAACATTGTTAATCTCAGCAGATGGATTTAGCCCTTTGTTTTTTTCAAAATTCACATTATTTACTTACCCAAAGGCAAACAAGGATGGAGAACATGCCTCTTGCTCCTCAGGAGTCCAATGGCAGGAAGTGTTCAGGGAAGAATAATTTCACAGCAAATTAGCCAACACCCAAGTTGTCCCCTGATGTACACAACAGGGACCATGGTTTGGTGGCAGCCAGTGGCTTTAATTACGCCATTTAAAACAAGTTTCACAGGTGCTAAAGAGACCCTGTTGTGATTGTTAGTGGGTCTTCAACAATCTGAGTCTTTATCGCAGCTGGAGACCCCTTAAGTAATAACTATGATTCTATGATTTACTAATGACATTCAAATACATAAATATATATGAAAACAATTTTCTAAATTCTTTAAATGGCTCATTAAACAGCTACCCAATTAGCATCAAGTCTAAGCAATAAAATATTCTATCATGTATAGATAATAAAAGTTCATAAAATGAAGGATATTTAAAATTTAAAATATAGCTCTAAAGTTGGACAGAAAGTAGAAAATGAGCCAGTGTACTAACCACAAAAGGAAGATAACTCATGCTGTTCTCCTCTTATAAAGCTTTGTGAAGCAATATGTTCACAATATAAGAAAAATCAGAAACTGCAGTCTTAGACATGGGCTTACTTATTTGGCAAGTCGATGATATACATCAAACAGAAATTTATAATACTCACTGGTGAAACAGTATGAAAACTTTTCTTGGGGTAATTAACAAGTGGCTCTCTTGACTTTGAGACCTGCATCACACAAATCCATGCATGGATCTACAAACATACTCAACACCCCTGAAGAGGGATATCCTAAGCTCTAGGAATGAATGCACTGCATTTTTTATATATAATAATGTTGTTATACTGTCTTCGAGATAGATAGATAGATAGACAGACAGACAGACAGACAGATAGATAGATTTGTGCTGCTTTCAACTGTTGAGTTCATAAACTCATTTGCAGCTGTGATTGCTTGTACAAGATTTGGACAAGTCCAAGCCAGTTCAAACTTCAATTACGGCAGGGGACGAAGAATGCTTTGTTAAGAGCACTTGCCCCTGTCCACTACCTGCCTTCAGTTCCCAGCACCCACATGGCAGTTCGCAAACCTCCAGAACACCTCTCTCTGGGAATCCGCTGCCTTTTAGGCATATTCATGGTGAATATACACATGCAACTAAAACATACACACAATATAACATTAAATAAATATATAATTCTTGAAAACCCCAGCAGCCAGTGGTCAGGGGCTCCTGATGCCCTAGCCCTTGCTAAGGAGCGATTAGCAGTTGATGGCACTGTGGAGGGAGGGTTACTTTTCCTTCTCGGAGTAATCGCTGACAGGTTGCTCATTTCCTAACTGATAAGCACATATCCCTGTACTTATTGACAACATCAGCTGCTGGGTTGATGGACTAAAAACGTGTAGATGCTCCCACAGTCTCTGTGAGTTTATTTGTGCATCAACCCTGTTGTGTCTGGAAGACACTATTTTCTTGGCGTCATACAACTCCTTTATCTCTTACACTTTTTCTACCCTCTACTTCCACATAGATTTCTGAGCCGAGGGGAGGAGGTTGGTACTTACATCTAATTTAGGTCTGGATGTGCCAGAGTTTTTCATGCTTTGTATGCTGTCTGGCTGCAGATCTCTGTATTAATTATCATGTACTTCAAGAAGAAGCTTCCCTGAGAGGGTTTTGTGGTATGTACATAAAACAAGCTCAAAAAAGATTTTCAAAAACCCCAGCAATTAAAAGGGAAAGTGTAAAAAAAATGTCCCAACCCTACCAAAAAAGGCTATTAGTAAAAAGTACCTCCTGAGAAATGTACAATCAGTTTCCCCAATGGAATGACACTGGGTATATCAACTATACTCCAAGGGAAAGCTGTATGTCCAGGAATAGTTGGTCAAAGCAAAACCAACTCCATTTAGCGTGCTCATTCGCTTGTTTTGGTTCCTGTAATTTGTCTCCCTCCACCCCAGGGTGTGTGTGTGTGTGTGTGTGTGTGTGTGTGTGTGTGTGTGTATTCACATGCATGTGTATTGGGTGTGAGAGAGAGGTAGAGAGAAAATATGAAGTTGGGGAGTTATGGAGGTTGGGAAAAATTGGAAGGAGTTGAAGAGTGGAAAATATGGTCAAAGAATATCGAATTCAAATTTTAATAAGAAAAATGTTAAAATTAAACTATTTTTTTAAAAGCACAAAGTTGAAGGGATTGTAGCAGAGGATATTGGGTGTGGACATGGTCAACAAATACTGTATATATGTATAAACTTTTAAATAATAAGTTGAGCAACAGTGACTGTCTCTGACATGAACTCAGTGGCTGGCTCTTTGATCTAGTCCACAGAGGAAGACAATGCAGCCAGTCCTGATGAGACCTGATAGACTAGGGTCAGATGGAAGAGGAGGAGGACCTACCCTATCACTGGACTGAGGGAGGGGCATAGGAGAAGAAGAGGGAGGAAGGGTGGGATTGGGAGGAGATGGGGGAGGGAGCTACAGCTGGGATACAAAGTGAATAAATTGTAATTAACAATAAAAAAGAAAATAATAACTTGAAATGTGATATTTTAGAAGCAGAAATGTACCAGAACAAAAGAACAGATTTTGTCCTCAGAGAGTCAGAAATGGGGCAGAAGAGGGAGTTCTCAAAAATTTCTTAGGTGTCCATTTGAGGTCTTCACCAAGATCTAACCTGAAAATTCATAACAAAGAGGCATTAATGCTTGGCAGAGAATGTCAAGGAGAGAAACAAATTCAATGGAGACTCTAAACCTCCTGCAACGAGACACATTAAAATTTTATCCTTTATTAAATTAAAGAACATTTACCTTTTAAATGTCTTAGACTATCTGGATGCTAGTGCTGTGTGCAGCAAGACTTAAAGTTAAAATTTTAAAACTAGTAATGAAAACATATGTTACCTCATCAACAGAAACCAATCTAGGCAATTTTGCAACATTAAATTTAGGAACCACAAGCTGATGTAGGAAAAGGATTGTAGAGTAGACATGTTTGAGGTTTGAGGACGCGAAGGAGGCTTTCTTGGACCATAGAAAAGTATGACAGGATGGTTCATTGATTCAGTATCAGTTAATTGATACTGAATCTGTAGATATGGAAGGAGGGAAGGAAAAAAAGAAAGATGGAAGGGAAAGAGAGACAGGCTGTCAAGGGAGGAAGAATATTGGGTGTTGCAAACAGACTTTGAAGAATAGCTTTTGCAGAAGCCTGCTGCCAGCAAGAGCAAGATGTTCCTGGAGCACTTTAATATGATGCACAAACTGAGGCAGAATCTATAGAGAGATATGTTATCAGCAGGGAAACTACATTTTCTATATGTGTTTCATCTTTATATTCTTCACACAAAGCTTTTTGCTTAAGCAAATGGTTCAAAATCACATTGATCAAATGTTCTTACTCTGATATGTGTTCTTGGTGTAGAATTCTCCTGCCTGATCCACTAACCTAAGGCATACCGAACAATTATACTCCTGCGCAATATCATTTTTCAGTCATTTAAGGTTTCATTCCTAGAAAGAATTCTGCTTTGTTTTCTTCATATTTTAATCAAGAGGTGCATTTAAATACATTTATTTACAGTAAGTAGCTAAGATAGGATTTGTATCTTGAAATCTTAATTTTTCTATTATAACATTTCAAATGAATTTGCAACATGATCTGACCTGAGGTATAAGAACTTAAGTTATTCCCTGCTTGACCTATTGGTAGTTATCTTCTCACTCAAGTAATTCCATCAGGGAAGCTTGTTAAATCATGCTGGCAGAGAGACCATTGCATAACTCAATTTCTGTGGCTATGACATATGTAAAAACAAATTCTCACAAAAATCACCTTCTAAGTCATCTGCCAGCTTACAGCTTAACATTGTTCTCTTTTTTTTAATTTTAATTTTTATTTTTATCAGTTACATTTTATTAATTCTGTGGCCATTGGTGGGGAGAAGGAAGAAGCACTCAAACATAAACTAACAAACAACTTAGCCTTTTCTA
>REGO01001195.1:37509-100387 GCA_010120015.1 Rhombomys opimus
CAGTGCTGCCCCGCCGCCAAGTCCCACTGTAACTGGTGACTGGGTCGCTAGTCCCGATGCTTTCTGGGAAGTCCTGGGGACTCTTCACTGTGCTCTCCAAGCTTGGGAGGCCCAGCACCTGGTGTATCTAGGTTGTATGACGTTTCTGCCTGGTTTTGGTGAATATATGGCGTATTCTCTGTCACTGTGGGATTGGGCGGGCCGTACCGTCACTGATGGCGATGCTGTGGTGCTAGTATGGTGTCCAGCAGCCTCGGGCCCTGGGGGGATGGTGTAGCCGCCGTGCGGATCTGGGACTCCGGGACACGTACTGCTGATCTTTGCCTGCCGCTAAAGGGCTTGGAGCTCTGCCCCAGCGGCTGTATACCTCAGGCAGTTAGGTCTGCTCTGAGAAAGACCAGCCAGCCGTGCCGCTGTGCTGAGGTGGAGGAAGTTCTGGGGGAGGGGAGTGCCACGAGATCAAAGGATCCTTTCTCTCCTTCCCCAAACAAGTCCCCGGGTGACCCGAGACCAAAGTTTTCACCTCCTGTGATGTTCCCTGTCGGTCTAGAAATCTCCACCGTTGTCTTCCTGGGTTAGAGGTCCTTCCATTCACCAACTCAGAAGTTCAGGTATTCCACCGCTCAGAAACGGTGTGTGCTCATCACCATCTTGGCTCCGCCCCCTTAACATTGTTCTCAAAGGGTTGAGGGAAATATGAACTGTACCTTGAATCAGCAAGCCAATAGCTATAGTGATTATTGAAAACTTGAACTTTCCGAGTATGTACTGCAGAGTAAGAGGGTTAGCTCAGCTGAGAAAGGTAGCGAGTATTGAAATTTCTCCTCATTTACAAAGTGAAGGCCTTTAAGGAAAGGTAAAGTTGCATATTGAAGGTTTCAGACACTGTAGTTCAAGATTTAAGAGTTTTATTTTTAAATATTCCCGTTACACTTTGGGATATTTATTCAATTACATTTTCAAAGGTAATCTCCAATTCATAGTTATTACATAAATCAAAAGTAAGAAATATTGTGACTGAACATGTTTGACGTTAATTCTTTTTTTAAGGCAGTAATTGTTTATTTTTACATGGCTGTCACAAGATGTTATCACTTGCTGGAATCATATTATGATGTGATCTTGAGAGGTTTTTTAATGTAGATTTTGGAGTCTTACACATTTAAATTTGTTTATTTATTTATTATTACAATTTTTTCACTATGTATCCCAAGTCTTTCACATTTATCAGATGCTTTCTCATTCGTGTTTTTTTTTTTTTTCCCAGTTTTGCAATTCCAGATCCAAACTGTATGGCCAGTTTTGGCAGAGGCTGGGAGACCAACTTCCATAGCTGCAAGGGGACATTAATTCCGAAAGTGCAGCTAAATGAGGGCCCTCTTGAGCTTGTTTTCAGAATTCTTGGTGTTTATCAGAAACAGACTTTAGATGTTGCAAACTCCCATTCTTACAATCTGTGCACTTTTACATATCAGTGAATTAATACTCTTGACATGCAACAAATGCTCCTGTAATAAGGCTTTCAAAAACAAAGCTTACTTGTGAGTAGTAAGAATTATGATTTTTCCCTTGGATCAGTTATGGCTTTGATGGCTGGAGGAATTCATACCCTGCTCTTGTTTATGTGTCTGGATAATAAGTTTACTGTTGACCTAGTGAAAGCTACTGACTCTACTACATTGTTGGGATGCCCTCGGTCAGTCAGTCTTTACCTGGGGTTGAGAACTGTCCAATGATATTTCAGTGTTTCCTGGGATGGAGCATCTTTAGAATGCGAACCCGAATCTCTTTGGTTTTGACACTGTAGACAATCGGGTTGAGCACTGGGGGCATGAGGAAATGAAGATAAGAGAGAAGCATGTATAGCTGAGCGGGTAGTTTCTTTTTCCCAAAGCGGTGAATCATAGATAGACTAACCAGTGGGGTATAAAATAGAAGGACTGCACAGATGTGAGAAATGCAGGTGTTGAAGGCTTTCAATCGTTCAGCATTAGAGGCGATGCTCAGGACTGTCTTCAGAATCAGCACATAGGAGAGGAGAATCAGCACAGCATCCAAGCCCAATGTAGAGAGCATGACAAAGAGCCCAAAGCCACTGTTGACAAGTGTAGTGGAACAGGACAGCCGTAGAACATCAGGATGAACACAGTAAGAGTGAGACAGAGCACTGACAGGCTGGAAGGTCAGCCTTCCCAGGAGCACAGGCAAAGGCAGATGAAGCGCTGCACTGCGGATTACTACGCCTAGTCCAATGGCCCCAATTCGTCTTGTTGTGAGAATGGTAGCATAGTGCAAAGGCTCTCTGATGGCCACACAGCGGTCAAAAGCCATGGCCAAGAGAACAGCTGACTCAATGACCGAAAATGTGTGGATGAAGAAGAGTTGCATAAAACAGGCTGCGGCTCCTATCATTCTCTGGCCCAGAAGAAAAACAGCTGCCATTGAAGGCAGTGTAGAAGCCAAGAGGCCCAGATCAGCCATTGACAGCATGGAAAGAAACAGGTACATAGGTGTATGTAGGCTGGGCACAGAGTTGACAATGTGCATGATGGTTATGTTGCCCAGCACAGAAAGAATGTAAATTAAGCAGACGGGAATTGCTGTCCAACAATGAGAAGTCTCCAGTCCAGGGAGATCCATCAAGATGAAAAAGAAGTTGCTTGCATTACTATGTTTAGAAAAAGCCATAACTCTGGAAAAAGATTGCCCTGGAAAGCTGTAATTGAAGAAAAAAAAAAAAAACTCTTCTTGAATGTTATTTTACGTGGTTTTCTGCTCTGGCTTCAGAGTAGTGATGTTCTCTGTTTCCTCACGCTGCTGAATCCCATTGTCAATGATTTCTACTCTAAAAACAATGCAGAATCACTTCTTTAAAAGTGCTTTATTTTAAACAGGACACTTCAATGATTGACATGAAGAAACCTCGTTCTTCACCTTGAAGGTTAGTCAACATTTGACATTTTAAAAAGTTTATTTATGTATTTACTACAATGTATTCCCTCTGTATCCCTGCTGCAGCTCCCTCTGGTCTCTTCCCAGTCACATTTATAAGATAGGGCCCAAATACTTGAGATACATTGTTTCTAATAGAAGAATTCAGGTCTGTTTCTAATGGAAGCAAGGTAGAGACAATCTGCTGAATGAGTGTGTGGGAACTAGAGTATAAATTATAAGTAATATACTGAACTATAATATCAAATACAATTTTTTTCCAGAGCTGAGGACCGAACCCAGGGCCTTGTGCTTGCTAGGCAAGTGCTCTACCACTGAGCTAAATCCCCAACCCCTCAAATACAAATTTTGTGGTGAACTTGTCACAACGCATCAGAAATAAAAACAACATTCAAAATATGTATTAGAAAAGATTTGAGTTTATGTGCTCATTAACTTGATCAAATACATTCTCAGTCTTTTTGGATGTTATCCACTGAAGTTTGGGATAGTGGGTGTTAACAGATGAGCCACAGATGTAAAAACCAGACAATATTTATATTTGGGAAAATATATTCTTGGTGAAATCACAAATCAAAGCTCCTGCTCTATGAAAAATGTTGGCGATAACAGCAGGTAATATATAGCGTCTACTTTTGAAGACCTAATGGCTTACAGGTCAGTATAGAAGACACATACAAACTAGATCAAGTGGTCACTGGCTTTAGAGAAATTAAATGTATCAAGTAATAATCTTCACCAATTTCTCCAGCTTGCCTGTTTCAAAATTAGGCCAAGTGCTGTCCAGAACACTTAGGAAAGAGAAGATACACTGAGACCTGAGAGCATGGAGTTCAAGGGAAACATTAAAAATATCAAAATGGTACATTAAATATAGTTTTCTTTTCTGAACATCTTAAGTGATTTTCCTTAAATGTAGAGGGTTCTAACTGTTCTTGAGAAGTACGTTATGCAGCATCTTTGATTGTTAGGGCAACTATTATGATATTCTATTTCATGTCTATCAGTAGTCCCAACAGTGTGCCAATCACACACACACACACACACACACACACACACACACACTCAAAAACACACAAATCAACCAGCATGTTAACTGTTGACATCAGGGAATACTAGAGTAGCATTTCTGTGAAGGTTAAGCAAGGGTGTCTCAACTTAAACCGGCATGTAAAATAAGCATGGTTTAACAAATATAAGACAAATAATAGAAGAAAATTAGCAGTTGCTTATAAAAACATCAAAGTTGTAGCTGACCTATCCTAGTGAAAAAAAAGAGCCTTAACAAAAGAGGATAACTAGTTTGTGTGACTGCACTTCTGAGGAGGTAGACAGGAGTTGCCTCCTGAGAATCATTTGTGGTGCACTGTAGAAGAAATGCAAGCAAAGAGAATGTTTTCTCTATATGCCTCTGACAAAGTTGATCTGCAGCATGTAACAACTGAGGACTTCCAAAAATACAGAAAAATCCATTCTCTTTTCTTCAAAATTTGTTGCCAATATGCTGAAATTTGCAGAAATATAGAACACTTGTCATTGCACCCATTAAAATTGAAGCATTTTAAAAAATGAAACACTTAAAATTTAGCAGCACTGGATGTATTTCAACATCCAATTTAACTTACTTGGCTGAAACATATAACCTACTTTTCCTGAAACATTATCAAAGTGGCAAATATGTCTTGTTTGAAAGCAAAGTTCATAAAACAGCTCTATGGGTATGTGGCAAAGTGGCAAACAACCCACAGATGGGTTTCTTGGTCCAAATGGAAGTCTCTGTTCTGTCTTCATCCTTCTAATAGATATGAGTAAAGAGAACTCAATGCCTTCATACCCAGGAGCTTAAGCGCAAAGTGTAGATTCAATCCATGTTCATGGGTCAAGCCAGAGACAGATTCTGAACTACATGAGGACCTGATCACACTGCAAATACAGGATTCCATCTATCCACAAGGAAGAAGCTTCCCAAGGGATTATATGAGAATGGACAGACCAATGCAGAAGCATGGAATTATCCAGCAATGTTCTATGGTAAAATAGTAGGAAAAGAACAATAGAGAAGAACTGCTTTCGGAATGGTTACGAGAAATTTCCTCAACATAAGACCATGTGCACTGCATCCAGATATGGCTCAATTCTATAGGGTGGTAAGGGTCTATGTAAGGCCACCCTTGGACAATGTAAAGTTACCAAGATAATAGAACTGACTTGTGTGGATTATATAAACCAGGTTTTAATGGACAGATGGTCCCAGGAGACCTATCCATGGTGCTGATTCATGTAAAAACTCAGAACAGTTTACAGGCTGGAAGTGTCTGTTTGCCTGCTTGTTCATAGTATTCCTCATTTTTGCATAGGCGCGGATGAGGAAATTATTCCTTTTACATAAACTGTTAACGAGATATTTTCAATCACAAACTGATCCATGAATGCTATAGTCGGTATTAGACATCTGCCAAATCAAAGAAGAAAAGTAAATGTTGTATGTTTCAAGACCAACAATCCAATATTGGATAGATTGACTTTGTAGTATTCCTTATCACAAAAGTAAAACTAAATGCTTTAGAAGGTGATTAATTACCTTTTGATCTTTAAGTAGTTAAAGAATTCTATCTTCCTGTAAAGGCTTTTGTTCATGTTAGAAAACTGTTCTGAGGCACTAATTAAGATTTTGGTGCACTGATATCAATTGTGAGAAGTCATTTTGACCTGCTTTTTAATGTACTACACTGTGGCACTGTTTTCCTTGGTTTTAAAGGAATGTGTATATGGGTAGTAGATTGTCATAATTTATACATGGAGAAAAACTACACTTTATAGAATGTTGAAATTAGTTAATTTTTAAGTGCTAACATAAGAGGACTTATTATAGAACAGAAATTTTTAAAAATCACCTTAGAAAAAAGAGTTTGTAGGTAGATAATTTTTGATAAAAAATATCTTTCCATCATTATTCTCATATGCATGAGCTCTGACCTTTTTTGAATAGGATCTGGTATTTAAGGAAGAGTTGGTACCTTTTACGAATCTTAACTTGGTCCTTTCCATGCACGGTCCTTGACTGGTGCAGCAGTCTCTGCATGAACCCTTGGGCTCAGAACCTTTAGCTTTGGTGGTCTCCTTGTGGGGCTCCTGTCCCCTCCATGTCCCTCTATCCAAAGCCTCTCTTCTTCCACAAGACTCCCTGTGCTCTGCACGGAGAGGACCTAGACGCCCTGTTCAGATGTAGCCAATTGTCAGCTCAGTCTCCATGTGGGTCTCTGAGTGAGGGGAGCAGGGGCTGCTTCTGTCATGAACTGGGTTGCCTGCTCTTTTGTCACCCACCCCTGGTGATGCGGGCTTGCCAGGCCACAGAGGAAGAGGATTCAAGCAGTCCTAATGAGATTTAACAAGCTATGGGCAGATGACAATGGTGGAGAACTCCCCCTTTCAGTGGAGTAGGAGAAGGGGATGGGAGGAGAAGAGGGAGGGAGGGTGGGGCTGGGGGGAGTTGTAGGAAGGGGGCTTAACTCAAGATATATAATAAAAAATTGCGAAAAATAAAATTAAAAATAATCTTAACTTGTTATGTAGTAATTAAATTTCTGAAACTTGAATTTCTACATTGCTTGCATCGCAAGAGTTGATGTTTATTATGCTGAGAAGCATGTTAGAAATTAAGATTGCATGAGAGCTTTAGTGAGAAAATGCAGAACTATTGTTATCTTTCCAAAGGAATACGGTAAGGAAAATGCTGCCTGAACCTTCATCTGTTGCATATAAGATAAGAACTTTCAATCTTCATCTTGAAGGCCTCTCGGTAGCAATCTGAATTGCCTTTAATATGAAGTTTCATGAGAATTGGAAGGCATGTTTCTTTTTTCCTTACTATTTCCTTTCTTTCTATCTCTATTCTTTGGCATCAATTTATCAATAATAGTATGCAACATATATAAATGCAACTTGATTTCTATCTGATCTTAAGCTCTGAGAGAAACAGGTGCTTGGCAGGTGAGAAAAGAGGGGTTAGAGATTATCTAAAATTATCATATACATCAACCAGTAGAACTGAGAACCTAATAGAACTGTCCTTTCTGCCTCAGAAGTTCTTATAAAGAGTTTTAATCTGTCTGTGTCATAAGCTGTGCCTTCCATCCCAGGCACCGCAAGACCACTTGATCAAACAGAGATTGAAGTGTTTCCATCACTCACCAGACTCCAGGACAGAGCCACAAGCTCTGTAGAGCTTCTGTACCTTAAGTGGAATGACAACTTTACAGGCTTTTAAAGCATGATTCCAGTTTTCCCAGGAGGCCCAGAGCAAATTCCCATGATACAGGCTGTAAACACATTAACAACTGTAAATGAGTTGATCTGTGTGAACTTTCCAGAGTAATACTAAGAACTTGAAACTGGTTATAGATCAGTTTTTTTTCTTCTTCTTTTCTAAGTCTAAAACCAGGATAGGCCTAAACAGTTATTGCTATGGACTTAACTATGCTGATTCTAACAAAATCTTTCTTAAAATTGTAACCCCAAACATAAAAATCACCTACACTCTCCAAACAAAGCATTATCTTTCTTCTATTTCTTAAGTTATAGGCATGAAGGGGCCAGAGTAGAAAATCTTTAGCACTATGTTGATGATTAAAGATATTGATAAATGATGTCCAGTCTAAATTTATTCCACAAGGAACATAAAGCAACCTTTTCATTGATCTCACTTTTCTTCTCTTTTATATATTACAATTTATTCACCTTGTATCCCAACTGTAGTCCTCTTTCTCATCCCCTCCCTCTTCTCCTCCCTTCCACTGATAGGGGAGGACCTCCTCCTTTCCACCTGACACTAGCCTATCAGGTCTCATCAGGACTGGCTGCATTGTTTTCCTCTGTGGCCTGGCAAGGCTGCACCTTCCAGGGGGAGGTCGTCAAAGAGCCAGCCACTGAGTTCATGTCAGAGAGAGAGAGTCCTCTACAATAAAAGATCTTCTGAAGGTATCTCCATCCTTGATCTCAAGCTGTATTATAGAGCAACAGTATTGATCACTTCTTTTTTTTTAATTTTATTTATTATAAAATGTTCTGCCTGCGGGCCAGAAGAGAACACCAGATCAAATTCTAGATGGTTGTGAAGTCACCATGTGGTTGCTGGGAATTGTCCTCAGGGCCTCTGGAAGAATAGGCAGTGTTCTTTCTTTATTTAATTAAATTTTTATTTCTTATATTAATTACAGGTTAGTTACTTTGTATCCCAGCTGTAGCTCCCTACCTCATTCCCTACCAACTCCACCTTCCCTCCCTCTTCTCCACCCATGCCCCTCCCCAAGTCCACTGATAGGGAAGATCATTCTCCCCTTCCATCTGACCCTAGCTTATCAGGTCTCATCAGGACTGGCTGCAATGTCCTCCTCTGTGGCCTAGCAATGCTGCTCCTCCCTTGGGGGTGGGGAGATGAGGTCAAAGAGCTAGTCACTGAGTTAATCTCAAAGACAGTCCCTGTTCCCCTTACTAGAAACCCACTTGGATACTGAGCTGCCATGGGCTATGTCTGAGCAGGGGTTCCAGGTTATTCAGGAATCATGTGACAGACATCCGTTTGTAGTTCACCTACTCTGTCACTTAACTGAGAAGGGTTACTGACTGGACAGAGCTCAATGAATTTTTAAATTAAAGCTACAACAAATCATACACTCAGAGCAGATGTGTCAGAGCAGATAAAGTATGCTGCCCAACTTGAAAGAAGGCATTTCTGCATGATGATCATGGAAGGAGGGAGATAGCCAGTGTTGCTGCTAATGATAGATGCTAAGCATCATCACTCTGGTGATTAAGGAAACCAGAGTTTACAAGCTTGCAATATTGATGGCAAAATAACATCACATAGGAGATTATCTTGACTTTTCTTTTGACTGTGATGCATATTGCAATATAATCCCATTTCCTTTGTTTTTCTTTATTTTCTCTGAAAACAGCTTGATTAACACAAAGAAAGTCTTTTAGATTAATATTAAACAGAATAATTGTGATAAATGTAGGTAAAATTAAAAGGATCAAAATTAAACTGAGTACAGCAAATACAAAAATCAAAGCATGAACATTTCACAGTTGATGTATTCAACATCAAACACATGTACACTCACACAAGAATGAATATCTTAAAATTCAATTACTCATTACTTCATGATCAATAAAGAAGTTATAAATGCATGGATATGTTTCTCTGAAGAAAGCCAAAAATGACTGTCGTTAACAGTGTCATTTGAGTTATTTAATTAAGGAGAGGACATTAGCACGACATCATCATTACACATAATTGAAATATATTTTATAATGAATATACCAGGTCCCTGAAACTGTGTTTAAAATCTAATCAAGGACTTTGCTGTTATATATATATATATATATATATATATATATATCCAGGGATAAAACTCACTCAGTCAATTATTTGACTTTAGTAACACTTTAGCACACCTTTTCCTGTTCTCTGTTCTAGTAGCACCCAGATACTATATCATTTTCTGAAATGTGATGTAACAAGAATTTATCAGCGATGTGACAAGAATTTATTACCAAATTTTTATTTAATCTGATTTAATTGGGAAGGTCCTTATCTCCTTCTCGCATTACTAGTTCAGTCTATGTTGTATGAGTCGTTCAGCTTACTTGATGTGAAAACTAAGACAAGACAATGAAGATAAGGCTGTTATCCTTAACTCTTCTAAATATCTGTGAGATGAATGAGCAATTGCATTTAAGTAGTGAGGAAATAGTATGAAGATTAATGAAGAATTTATCCTTGAGAAGACAAAAGCGAAAAATAAATATCCTGTACATGACACAAACTTTCAAGAGCGTGGCTTCAAGAAATGGCGCACGGCAGCTCCGTCTCCAAGTGGGTTCTCCAATAGGGGGGCAGGGGCTGTCTCTGAGATGCACTCAGTGGCTGGTTCTTTGATCTCCCCTCCCCCCGATGAGGGAGCAGCCTTGCCAGGCCACAGAGGAGGATAATGCAGCCAGTTCTCATAAGACCTGATGACTTAGTATCAGATGGAAGCAGAGGAGGACCTCCCATATCCGTGGACTTGGAGAGCGGTATGGGAGGAGATAAGAGAGGGAAGGTGGGATTGGGAGGGAATGTGGGAGGGAGCTACAGCTGGGAAACAAAGTGAATAAACTGTAATTAATATAGAAATTAAAATTTAATTAAAAAATACCAACAGGCATTTATTTCTGTAGAAGTAAAGCAAAAATCTAGAGTCAGTGTAGTGCTTTCATGAGGACATGCATTAGGTCAACTGGAGGTCTACTGAGCACTCATTTTCATTCAGACAATCAAACCCAGTTTATAATTAATACAAAGGGCTGTGCCTACGGAGAAAAAAAGCTGAGAAAAACAAAAGGTTAATATGCCTGTGTGTACCAGGCCACAGAGGAAGACAGTGCAACCAGTCCTGATGAGACTTAATAGGTTAGGGTCAGAGGGAAGGGGAGGAGGACCTCCGCTGTCACTGGCCCTGGGGGAGGGGCACAGGAGGGGAATAGGGAGGGAGGGTAGGATTGAGAGAAGATGAGGGAGGAGGCTACAACTGGGATTCAAAGTGGAAAAGTTTTTATAATAAAAAAATAAATAAAAGAAAGAAAACTATTTTTAAAAGATAGCTCATTAGTTAAGGTTATGCACTGCTCTTGCAGAAGATCCAAGTTCAGTTCTGAGTACCTACATCAAGAGGCCAACAGCCATATGTAACTTCATCTCCAACAAACCCTGTGTCTGCCACACTTGCGGCCCCCGTGAGCACCTACACACTGGTGGTGCACACACACACACACACACACACACACACACACACACACATACACACACACACGATTAAATAAAGTTTCAAAACTATCTTAAAAGTTATAAGAACTGATTGGCCTGCTCTATCATCACCTTCCCCTGAGGGGGTGCAGCCTTACCAGGCCACGGAGGAGGACAATGCAACCAGTCCTGATGAGACCTGATAGGTTAGGGTCAGAGGGAAGGGGAGGAGGACCTCCCCTATCAGTGGACTGGGGGAGAGGGACAGGGGTGTGGAAGAGGGAGGGTGGGACTGGGAGGGGAGGAGGAAGGGAGGTATGGGGGGGGATGCAAAGTGAATAAACTGTAATTAATAAAAATAAAATAAAATTTTAAAAAAGCTCCAAAGAGTTATAAAAACATTAAATGTGCATTATTTCACAAATGAATTTACATGCTGTCTTTAAAGAACATCTGAACAGCATATTTAAACAAGTAGATGTAAAAGATAGGGTATGAAAGAAAAATAAACAAATTTTGTGGAATTTGAAAGACATTTGTGGAATTTGAAGAAATAATGCAATTTTATAGTGCTTGGTTTTCACAGCTATATGAAGTTCAGTAAAAAGAACATTTTAAAAAGAAAGGTAGCTTTTGACCATGTTTAATGTTCATGTATTTTCAATAATTTATGTTACACATGACAGCTGAGCTTTTTCTGTTGCTTTTATAATGAAAAGTTTCTGAATTTTGTCTCTGATCGGCTTGGTTTTTACCACATAGACAATCGGGTTCATTACAGGGGGAATTAAGAAATGCATGTTGGCCAAGGTCACATAGACATGTGAGGGAAGTCTTGGGCCGAAGCGGTGCAGCATGGATAGGCAGATCATGGGCGTGAAGAAGAGGACCACAGCACAAAGATGAGATATGCAGGTGCTGAGAGCCTTGAGGCGACCACTTTGGGAAGCCATGCCCAGTACTGTTTTCAGGATCAATACATAAGAAAGAAGGATGAGGAGAAAGTCAAGCCCCATGGTAGAGAGCACCACAAACAGTCCAAAGATACTGTTGATTCTAGTACTGGAGCAGGAAAGCTTTATGATGTCAGGATGCAAGCAGTAGGAATGAGAAAGGATGTTGGAATGACAAAAGTGAAGTCTCCTCAAGAGAATGGGAAGAGGCACCTGCACAGTTAAGGTTCGCACAACAATAGCCAATCCTATCCTGGCAATCACAGTGTTTGTGAGAATGGAGTGATAGTGAAGTGGGTGAGAAATGGCCACATATCGGTCGAAGGCCATTGCCAGAATGACAGCTGACTCAAGGTCTTGGAAGGTGTGAATGAAGAACATTTGGGTGAAGCAAGCAGAGGTGGTCATCTCTCTAGCATTCAGCAAGAAGATCCCCAACATAGTGGGGAAGGTAAAGAGAGAGAGACCCAGGTCAGAAGCAGCTAACATGGCTAGAAAAAGATACATAGGAACATGAAGAGTCTGCTCCTGCCAGATAAGAACTATGACGGTCATGTTGCCCACCATAGTGATGAGGAACATGGCACAGAATGGTATTGATATCCACATGTACACAGCCTCCAGCCCTGGAATTCCTGTGACCAGGAAGGTGGAGAAGATGGAGCTGGTGATGTTGACAGGAAGCATGCTGCCAGGGCTGCATACGTCTATAAAATTGTGTTGTCCCAGGAACAGATGCTGAGCCCGATACTTACAATTTTTGCACCTCAAATGCACATTCCCTTGGACTCATCCTCACAAAGTCATGAATTTTCTTTAATGTTTTGTGTAATAAAAGAGTTTATGATATTTCCTGTTGTATAAGTTGCACCTAATAAAGAGTAATTTCTCTCTTGAACAACTTCTTCAGCTGTGATGTGTTACTGAAGGAAAAAATAAGAATGTTTTTAGTTAACTCAAATTGTAACATTGATATGATGACATTTTCAAATGAAGACTTATTATTATCCAAACTTATCATTAACTAAATTTCCATTCAATAATAAAGAAGTTGCACTCTTATTATAGCACATTGTTCTGTGGGATTCTTTAGTCCTGGGCCTTATAAATAAATGTGATATCAGTTGATTAGCTGTTCATAGGATTGTGGCATATTGTGATATTGGGAGTGAAATAAGTGTTTTCTATGTAACAGAGAAGCTTACCATCTACACTGTGAACCCTGATAACACACTGGAGATGATAGTGTATGTTTTTTTTTCTTTCCTCTTAAATTTTTTTCTGCTGATATGAGTGCAAAAAATAAAAGGACCTACAATAATTTTCATATATTATTTATGATTAATATAGTAATACTATTATTTTAATCATGAGCTCTGCTCATTTTTAGGTAGTACTTGGACTTTTAGACAAATTCTATTTTTCTTAAGTTTTACAGTACATTCATAACATAGTCTGTGATGGATTTGGATTTTCTTATTTTCATTTCCCCATCACTAATTTTAAGAAGTACTGTGACAAGTGGCATATTTTTTTAAATATAAAATTGGTTTCTAAAATTACTTACCATAGAAAATAAGAGAAATATTTCTATATAGTTCAAAATGTGTCTATAGTTGAAATTTTATATATATTTTATATTCATTCACATAGCATGAAGACTACTTTCATAGTGAAATTTTTAATTTTGTAATTATTAATACACAGATATTTTCACAGGGACTATTGAATATGATAATGGAAAATTCATTTTTAGTTGGTATGTCAAATCAAATCATACTGTGCCTACTTTACAGATATGATTTAATGTTGATCATTTGTTCTTTTTCAGGGCAATACTTCGTGTGTGCTTTGACCATGTGCTTAATCCTAAAATATATTTTATGCCAATGGCACAAATTAAATCTGGCACAATTAACCAGTTTCATTAAAATGGTAGGCAACAGAAAGAATCACGCAATATTTATAGGACAGTTCCACTTTCATTATCTACATTAACCTCAGCACGTTTATTTTAGAAAAAAATATCTACAGACATATTTAAATCTTTTCAAGCCTTCAATACACACGTGTTCTCTATTTACACTCTATCTCACTTTCCATGTTTCTAAAGTTAATGATTCAGCACATACCTGATCTTCACACCCATCAGCAATGATACCACGAACAGCAAACACTAGATAAGAGGTTCGCCACCTGTTCTTCACTTGCCATCATTGTTAATTTTGGTGATGATTACACTGGGAAGTCGTCATGTCCTGATGAGAACATATGTTTCCATTTTAGTCTCATTATTTCCTTTATGACTCATTTAAAATAATTTCTTTTGAGTCCAGGTTCTGATGGAGAAAGAGAGTTAGGGAAAACCACAGAAACCAGACTCAAATCCTGACTTTCCTTTTTTCTGTTATTAGTTGTGGGTTGTTGTAGGATCCTGCTGACTGATTTCCACAGCTTGTAATCTCCGTCTCCATCAATTTAGATGAAACTCAGAAGTGATTTTAGTGATTGATTTCTATCTTACATGTTATCTGGAAAGTAAAGTGTCTGTGAAGATGTCAAACATTAGCCTCAGAGGATCAGTGGGCATGGAACCTTTGATGGAGAACTCTGCAGTGTGAGGGAAGACAGGTTAAGAAATTCATCCTAAATTGCCAAGACTCCTTATGTGGGACTCTCACACAGAGTTGAATGCCACCTGCCTATAAACGTTCCACTTTGTAACTGATGTTTCTTTTTGCTTAGATTTTATTGGGGGGTGTTTTGAACTTGTACTTTGTACTGTTAAAGGATACTTACATATGATAAGGCCCCTCGTCAGCCTCAGCATGCATGTGGACAGTCCTCCACTTCTCCAGTTCGTTTCCAAGTGTTTTACTACCATGGTCCAAACATCTCAGACACAAATACAATCAACTTAGGCATGTTTGCCCTAAGACACCTTTTCTGCAGATCCCGTTGTCCCTCCAACGTGATTAGCTTTTTCTGTACTCATTAATTTACCCACAGTCTTTTTGATCTAAATTTCATTTTCACACCATGCTCAGTTTTCCTCTTACCTGGCATCTTAGGACAGCACCCTCCCCAGAGCTCTGTAAGGACAGATTTGCCTTCTGTGTTGAAGATGTAATTTCTGCTCCTTCATTATGTATGCAGTTGTCTCCTGAGAACTAAAAGCTCCTCAGATGCCACTTTTCTTAATGGGGGAGTTGACATTAGACTTCTTAGTCCCTAGAGGCCCTAGAAGAATGTTCAGGTGCCAAGTATTTGTTTGGTTTTTGTTTTTGTTTTTGCATCAGATGAAGTGATTGTAGATATCAAGGTTGTATGAATTCAATTATGTTAGAAGTTAGTTTGCCAATGAACTGTGTATGACAGTACCATACAAATTTTCTATGATACATAAGAAATCTGAAATTGAAAGTTTCATTTAAGTCTTTATTGCCCATTAATTCATTTGAGCAGTTTCAAATAAAACGCTATTTGGTGTTCTTGAAAATTAAAGCTGCTCAGAGGAAGTCCATAGGCTGCTCAGTCTCCAAGTGGGTTCCCTAGTAAGGGGAGCAGGGGCTGTCTATGACATGAACTCAGTGGCTGGCTCTCTGATCTCCTCACCCTTGCGGGAGCAACCTTGCCAGGCCACAGAGGAAGACAATGCATCCAGTCCTGATGAGACCTAATAGGTTAGGGTCAGATAGAAGGGAAGAAGGTCCTCCCTATCAGGGGACTACTGAGAAGGGAGAAGAGGGAGGGTAGGTGGGACTAGGAAGAGACAATGGAGGGGGGTACAGTGGGGATATAAAATGAACAAATTGTAATAAATTTTTAAAAATATATTAAAGCAGTATTGAGAAGCAAACAGATCCTCTTGTTGCTGTCACTCTTCATGAGCTCATATACTCCTTGCAAATATCACTGCCAGTGAATCATTTTTACATAGCATTTTAAATGCCACTAAGGATACTTTCTGTCATTTTTCACAAATTCATGGGAATCTAGACTGATGACAATACAAGCTTTCAAACCGTTAATGAAAAGATCATGTTCCTTGAAATGGAGGATCTCTAAAACATGATATGGTATGGGCAATCTTAAGAAGTGCTATTTTGTCTACTTTTCCAAAAACATTAGTTATCATAATGTTTCCAAAACATTAGTTATTAATAAAAAACCAAATTATTTTGTGCTAACAATTAAAACAATTAAATGTGTATGGTATGAAACAATTGTTAAATACCTGTATATGCTGTGAGTTGACCAGAGTAATTTGTTAACTAGTCAATGTATGAGTATAACAATTTGTAGTGAGAATATCGGTTTTCAAGTCCTGTTACCTCACATCCCATAGTATTCAATAGATTTCTCCAAGTTTCTCTTTCATTGTAAATTTTGTAATTTGACCTCTCTGTGTAATTCTTACCTCTCAGAACTATGTATTTGGAATTCTACGTTCAGCTTCTATGAGATTAACTTTTCTTTACAGATTCCAAATATGCAACATTTGTTCTTTTTATTTTCAAATGACACAGACAAATATAAAATTGTAAATGTTAATGAGATGTACAATGGGATTTTTTTTATTTTTTTTTAATTTTTATCAGTTACATTTTATTAATTCTGTATCCCAGCCGTGCCCCGAACCCTCGTTCCCTCCCAGTCCCTCCCTCCCTCCCTCATCACCACTGTGCCCCTTTCCAAGTCCACTGATAGGGGGGGACCTCCCCCCATTCATCTGATCCTGTTTTATCAGGTATCTTCATTGAGTTCCTGTTAGAAATAGTCCTTGTTCCCCTCACTACAATGGGATTTTTAATGTGTTTAAACTGTTAAACTTTATAGCCTCAAACATCTATCTTTTATACACAATTTTAAGAACTTAATGTTTTTAGAATGTTTAAAATCTGCAGACCTAAAGAAGCTGAACAACAAGGAGGACCCTAGGGAAGATGCTTCATTCTCATTCAGAAGGGAAAACAGGACAGACACGAGAAGCAGTAGAAGAGAGGAAACAGGATGGGAGCCTACCACAGACATCCTCTAAAAGACTCCACCCAGTAGGGGATCAAAGCAGATGCAGAGGCTCACAGCCAAACTTCAGTCTGAGGAAAGAGAGTCTTATGGAGGAAGGGGGATAGAGAAGGACCTGGAGGGGACAGGAACCACACAAGGAGACCAACAAAGCCAAAAGACCTGGGCCCAGGGGGTAGTACAGAGACTGGTGCATCAACCAAAGGCCATGCAGAGAAAGGGCGAGACCCTCCTCCATGCTCAGATGTAGCCCACAGACAGCTCAGTCTCCAACTGGGTACCCTAGTAAGGGGAGAAATGAGAGGTGCCTGTTCCTTGATCACCTCTCCCTGGTGGGGCGACCTAGCCAGTCCACAGAGAAAGAGAATCCAGACAGTTCTGATGGGACCTGATAGGCTCAGGTCAGACAGTAGGAGGGAGGACCTCCCCTATCAGTGCACTAGGAGAGAGAAATAGGGGAGGAAAGGGAGGAGTATGGGACCAGGAGTAGATGAAGGAGGGGGCTATAACTGGAACACAAAGCAAATAAATTGTAAATAGTAATAGTAAATAATAGTAACAAAATTAAAAAATCCTCAAAGTTTTAATTTTTGAACTTATGTTGGACAGATGAAAGGGGAAGGGGGAAAGACAGCAGTTATATTAAAATTAAAAAATATAAAGTTATAAAACATGTACAGTGTTTTGCCGTTGTAGTTAGCCTGCTAGGCAGCAGCTCATTTGAACTTGTCCTGTCTGAACGTAGTGGCTCTCCTTCTGTCAGATGTTCTGAGAAAGCGGATTCCTAAAATGTGCACGTCTTCTCAGGTGACTCACTCAAATTTATGGCGTGGTCACTTCCAAACAAGTATGGTTTATCGTCTTTTTTACATTACTGTGTGCAGGTGCAACAAGACATCACCGATAAGTTGTGTGGTTAAAAACGTGCCTGTAAAGATGCCAAACACCTTAGCTAATTTACCGTGAAAATTTTTACTTCATAAGACTCATTTCTTAAAGATGGCGTCGTCTCCTCCTAGTCTGCGCTAGGATGCCTTTGTTCAATGCTACAAACATACAACATCAACCTTCTAAAAACCATCTTAAGCCTCTGTCCCCAGATTCCTAACTCTATAAATAACCTAAGTTTATTCACAAATAAGGTGCTTTAAAACTTTGTTAGTGTTTTTCTTTAGAGATCATTGTCATTTTTCAGTCTAATTTGTACTCACCATTCTGTCTTGCTACAAGACTCATCTCTCCTAAGTCTCCTGATTAGATTTATCATTAATACATTAATAGTGAGGTAAATTTAACATGGTGCAAACTTTAACATTTCTTTCTTTTTTCATTATTATTGTTGTTGTTGTTGTTGTTAACAATTTATTTGCTTTGTATTCCAGTTGTAGCCCCCTCTCTCATCTCCTCCCAGTCCTACCCACCCTCCCACTTCTTTCCCTATCCTTCTCCCCTAGTCCACTGATAGGGGAAGTCCTCCTCTCCTACTGTCTGAACCTAGCCTGTCAGTTCCTATCAGGACTGCCTGGATCCTCTTCCTCTGTGGGCTGGCGAGGTTGTCCCACCAGGGAGAAGTGAGCAAGGAGCAGGAAACCAAGTTCATGTCAGGTACTATCTCTTCTCCCCTTACTATGAAACCCACGTCGAGACTGAGATGTCTATGGGCTACATCTGGGCATGGGGTTTAGGTCCTCTGTATTCACAGGCTTTGGTTGATGTACCAGTCTCTGTACTACCCCCTGGGCTCAGCTCTTTTGGCTTTGTTAGTCTCCTTCTGGGGCTCCTGTCTCCTCCAGGTCCTTCGCTATCCCCCTTCTGCCATAAGGCTCCCTGTGCTCTGTCCAAAGTTTGGCTGTGAGTCTCTGCATCTAGTTTGATTCCATGCAGGGTGGAGTCTTTTAGAGGATGTCTGTGGTAAGTCCCATCTTGCTTCCTCTTTTCTACTGCTTCTGGCGTCTATCCTGTTTTCCCTTCTGAATAAGAATGAAGCATCTTCCCTAGGGTCCTCCTTGTTATTCAGCTTCTTTAGGTCTGTAGATTTCTATATGTTTATCCTATATTATATGGCTAGTATCCACTCATAAGTGAGTATATACCATGTGTGTCCTTCTGCTTCTGGGTTACCTCACTTGGGATTATTTTTTTCTAACCTCCCAAATGACAGCTTTATTTTTGAGATATTTTTAATTAATAACACCTTTTAAAGAGCAATCTTTTCATGTTCAGTTGAAGTAGAAGGTTTTCCCTTAGTGATCATTGAACTTGTAACTCTCTGTATGTCATTGAATAAAATCGGTGAAAATGTAAGTAGAGTTTCATAAAGAGGGGTGATACAAGAATATTTGCCCACCACGAAATCTGAGAGTTTACAAATTTCTCTCATTAAAACGACAACTAATCATGTCCGTCAGCTTTTGACACTGCAAGATGATGTCACCTACAAAGCTCACAATGAGTCCCAAAAAAAAAAAAAAAAAAAAAAAAAAAAAAAAAAAAAACCTAAATTTTAAGGAAATGTATGGTTCGGTGTTGGAGTTCACCCAAAGTTTTCTTGAGCCACGTGTGATCCATGGGCCACAGGTTGGAAAGGCTCCTAACAAAGCTGGATTGTGCTTTGAGTCACTTGCTAAGCATCTTAGCAAGCAGACTTTCCTCAGCTTCGTCTTTTCTCCCAGGAGAGTCCAGTCTGAAGGAAGTTTTCCCCCAAGTATATCGTATTCTAGAAATTAAATACTTACTTAATCTGACATTTAGATAGCCAGTGATTTTGTTAAAGAGCCAATATTTTAGCTATACATGCAATTAAAATTCCCAAATACTGTCAAATATTTTTGTTTCAATTCATATGTGTACCCATTTCATGACAGATTATGTATTCTGCTGCTTAGCAACACAGTAACTGTGGTTTATGAAGTTACCATCCAAGTTAACTAGTTATACAAAGCATAATTAAGAATTAAATCAACTTCTTGTAAATCATTCCACAACTAAAGTTCTACTACTGAGAGTAAAAAGGAAGATAACCATGACCTTCTGACGTGTATAAGGAAGCTTCAAAATATTTTTCATTCCTTTAGAATACATACCTTAGTAGTTGACATTAATCAATATAATAGTATAAATTAAAGAGTTTATGAAATTATCATATTAACTTTTATTACTGTAAAAATTAGTATTTTTTTATTTTATAGATAACAACCATTTAATAAATCTGCAGCAATCTCAGCTGAAAAAACAATCATGACTTTATTTCCATTAATACAGTTTGTTGATAATTTGTATGTGCATATAGTCCATTCTGATGCTCTCTCCCTCATCCTCCTGTGTCTCCCAGCCCTCCCCACTGTACCCTACCCTCCACTATGTCAGACTCTTTCTCAGATTTGGGGCCTTTGGGTTGATTTTTAGCATGTTTGGTTTTAACCAAGGCCGTCTGTGTGACTTTTTCATTGGAAGTATTTATTAGAGCCTGGCTGGGCACCCACTGACTCACTGAAGGTGATCTCTGCTCTCCCTGCATCTCTCAGGAGCAGAGATTACAGCTAAACTGCATCTAGTCTCCACAAGAACCTGCCAATGAACCGTCAGGAGATATAGATAAAGGATGAGTAAATATCATCTTCATCATCAATTATTTGCTGTTTTTGTTGTTATTAATTTTATTTTGATATATAATTACATAGATTTTGTCTTTTCTTTCCCCTCCTCCAGTCCCTCCAAATACACCTTTTTAATGGCCTCTTTTTAATTGTTGTTATATGCATAATGGGTATGTACACACTCATAATATATTAATGTCATTTCCATGTACAATTTTTACTCTGGGTACAACTGTTGTGTTATTTATATTAGTAAAAACTTTACCTGAAAATTTAAGTGGAAAAAATAAGTGTAATGATATTTGAGTCACTTAAATTCTGAATTGGTTAAGAATACAGATAATAAACAAAAAAGGACTTAGTGTTGGACAAGATTCATTGGGGAGTATATGCTAGCTGATTTCATGATGATGTCATCTTGGGTAGCGAAAGGGAAAGCCAAGAAATAAAAATCAATGTAGGCATTTTTCCCATTTACACAAGACTCAAAAGTAAGTTTTTAAGCAAATTTCATTTCATGCTTATTTTTAATATTTTGCGTATTTCCACAAACAATAAAATAACAGATAAATTTCTAAGGTTTCTGAGTAGGAGAAATTCTAAATTCAAATAGAAAATAAAACTTGCAATTTAGGTAAGTGAATAAAAGTGGTATATTTAAAATCAAATATCTTAAATTCAAGACAGCATTCAGTTGCTCTCAGAAAGGTGAAATGGTGTATGTGCTTTAAAATCACATGAGGTGGTTGTGTATTTTTGACCTCAGATAGCACATATTAACAGATTTGTAATAAAGATTTCTCCAAGATGGTTTCTTACCTATTTAAAAGCTCCGTGCTTCCTAGACAGTATCAATGCATACAGAACTGTTGTTACACATTTTCACTTCAAATTGCCTTTCATACAATAAAGGAAGAAATTGACCAGTTTTACTTTATTATTATTGTTATTAAGAGGTTTTGTGTTTTGGTTTGGGTTTTTTTTATTAATTTAATTTTTTTCCATGTGCATTAGTGTGAAGGTGTCAGATCCCTTGGAATTGGGGGTACAGACAGTTGTGAGCTGCCATGTGGGTGCTGGGAATTGAACCTGGGTCCTTTGGAAGAGCAACAGTGCTCTTAACCGCTGAGCCCTCTCTGCAGCCTCTTTGACCAGATTTTCACGTTCTAATAAAATGATACTTATCCATCTCCCCAGTGAACAGGACACTAAGCCATGCTCTACAGGAAGAGCAGTTCCCTTCTCAGATCCCTTGGGGCAAAAATAAAGTTAAGCTTTTTGCTTAGGGTGGGAATTCCCCGTCCTAAGCAAAATCTCAGTAGAGCTTGTCAGACACCTGGGAGAGCCTTTTGCCAGTCTATAAATCAGTCTGAAACCCTTGAGCTGAAACACCTCCTCTCCACATTGGGTGAAGAGCCTCCCATGGCACAGAGGAGAATCCTGGCAACAGAGGCATCTGAGTGAGAGGAAGCCGTCCACTGCTCAGTGAGTGAAGTATTAAATACCAACTTCATAGTTTATTTATTAAGATTAAAAAGTACATCAGTGTTTTTTTTACAGGAAACAGTAAGTTGTTTCCTGTGGTAAAAATGATGAGAAGACAATGGGTTATGTTGTTGAGTGAGAAATTATATAAGAGAGTTTTAGGTTTGAATAAAATTTAAAATCAAATAAATAGTTTATGTACTTTTTTGTGTTTCTCAATTGCTTATTTAAGAGTTGATGCTATGGGGCATATTGTTTTTAGAAAGCTGAATGTATTATGTAGGTTTTGTTTGGTTTTGTTTGATAACTTTCCTGGGAGTCAGTTTCTCATGAATGTGTGCTTCCAGCATGCATGAAAATTACACAAATCAATAATCCATTTCATGTGGCATTTTAGAGAATGCTCATCAAAATGCCTCCTTTAAAGAGAAATTAACACAAGGAAAGCATTTTCTTTGATACAAATATTAAACTCATACTTTCTAATGATAGCTGGGTTTTTTTTCCACAAATTTCAAGATATTCAAATAGTAACCAGTAGTATTCAAGCC
This sequence comes from Rhombomys opimus, assembly GCA_010120015.1. Taxonomy (NCBI): domain Eukaryota; kingdom Metazoa; phylum Chordata; class Mammalia; order Rodentia; family Muridae; genus Rhombomys; species Rhombomys opimus. Next base: position 59,861 of record REGO01001195.1, read on the forward strand.
AAATTAAAATTACCAGTTTAGAAAGAAAATTCAGGATTTTTCTGGATGGGTAACTCTTTCCAGACTGGAAGGTCAATTTCAACCTTGCCTGCTTCCTTCTGTTTAAAAATTTTCATGTTGTTGGTAATTCAAAAAATGTCTGAGAACCTATGTAAAAATATAGTTAGACTTTGATGAGTAAAGTCTGTATAGATCTATAAATAATACCTGAGTCAATATTTATGTGTCCCCTAGGCTTACTTACACAGACAGCCAAAAGCAACTACTTATTCTATTTGTCTGTAGCAATTTAAATACTTTGATCCAGATATGTTTTAACCTTACCCCCTGTAATATGAAGACGGAACAGGCACAGAGTTTTAAACAATGCTTTTTAACTGAAATTTCGTCCTTCTTTTCTTTTTTTCCATGTTTGTCTGTTTCAGTATTTCTTCTTCATTAGTTGGTTACTTATCTTGCCCTTCCCTTGCAACCACTATGTATCTAAGCTAAAGTAAGTGACCAGGAACTGGATGAACTATACAAGCTTATGTTTGTAAAATGCTCTCAAAAATATAAATGATTCATACAGATGATTTATATATATATATATATATATGTATTAGGAGTTTATATATGTATTGTATGAACACATATAGTTACATGTGCATGTACATATAGTTTGATATAGAATCATATATACAATCTACATTTCATAGGATTATTTTATGCTATCATTTTAATGATTCAGGTACATGCATAATCTTAGACAATGTATATTATGTTTTATTGATTTACAAATATAACACCGATTTTATTTTATAACATCTAAAATTTACCTAGATATGTTTTTGTTAAGTTGAATTCTCTGACAGAGCAGAAATTCTAAGTGATTAATTTTTAGGAAGTACATTACCTCCTCTTCTTTATCACGTCATAGGATTACATAGCAATATCAAAATGTAGTACCAATATCACAGATTTAACTAGCAGGAACATACAGAATTTGTTGAAATCCAATTGCTAAATTCAAACATTTGAACTAAGTAAAATTTATATGTCCTTATAAAAATATTACTGATAGTAATCCCTCAGATATTTTACAAAATATCTCAAAGAAACCAAAAGGTTTTAAAGACAAATACTTGAATATGAGTCAATGGGGAGAATACATTATCAAAATTCAAAATCTCATGAGTACAACTATTGAAATAAAAGTTGTTAATTTTATATCAGATAATTAAATGATATGAGGAGAGATTTCATTTGAGGAGAGAAAACTGTGATTACTTAAAAATTGACAATCTTTTCATCACTCACTCAATAAGGAGAAAAGCACAGGGAAGAATAAATGATGCAGTCACAGCACCTGGATTGAGGGAAGGCATAAACTCACAAACTAATAAAAGAATATAAATTTAGACTTTTTGCATGAATAATGAATTTATCAGTGTTAAGCTCTACTGAGGTAATTTAGTCTGTTATTTCTGATTTCAAGCCTACATGATTCAGTAACACTCTGCTAAAAATAGGAAAATCAACACAGACAACCAAAGACAAGCTCCTCACACACTGCCGTCGTAATTTAAGCCTGTTCTGACTTCCTGACTTCTTGTTCTCCTACACACAAAGCATATAAGCAAGCATTTCATGGATAGCTCGCTCGTTTTCCTCAAGAAAATACAGAAACGCCATATAGACTTAGAAGGGCTAAACTAACTAAAAAATCCTATAAACTGTCTAATGTATGTCCAAAACTATCTAAGTACGGAAAGGGTTGGTGCATACACGCGAGAATTTAGTGCTCGGAACAGAGAAAACACTGAAATCTGTACACCTAAGGAAGCTAAGCAAGAAGGAGGACCCCGGGTAAAATGCTCAATACTTATTCAGAAACGCAAATGGGATAGACATCGGAACAACGTGAAAACAAGGAACAAGGTAGGAGCCTGCCACAGAGGGCCTCTGAAAAGACTCTGTCCAGCAGGATATTAAAGCTGATGCTGAGACGGATAGCCAAATTTTAGATAGAGTGAAGGAAATCTTATGAGAGAAGGGGAAGATAGAAAGACCTGGAAGGGTCTGGAGCTCTAAAAGGAGAACAACTGAACCAATAAATCTGGGCCCAGGGATCTTTTTCTGAGACTGATACTCCAACCAAGGACTATGCATGGATATAACCTAGAACCCCTGCACAGATGTAGCCCATGGGAGCTCAGCATCCAAGTGGGTTCCCTAGTAATGGGAACAGGGGCTTTCTCTGACATAAACTCAGTGGCCTGCTCTTTGATTGCCTCCTCCTGAGTTGGGAGGGTAGCCTTATCAGGCCACAGAGGAAGACAATGCAGCCAGTCCTGATGAGACCTGATAGACTAGGGTCAGATGGAAGGGGAGGAGGACCTCCCCTATCAGTGGAGTTTAGGAGGGGAATGGGAGAAGAAGATGGAGTGAGGGTGGAATTGGGAGGAGACGAGGGTAGAGGCTATAGCTGGGATACAAAGTGAATAAATTCTAATAAATAAAAAGACAGAGGAAAAAATAAAGGAACTGAAAGAAAAAAAGCATTGAAACAAAAATGTTGGTGAGGTCACAGAGCTCTGTGAGTTTACTCACTATGGTGCAGGCTACAAGGGTCTAGTAGTTGACAGTGTGAGAGACAGAAGCCTGGGGTGTGTTCTTGACATAAAGAAAAAGTGTCCAATACTGAGAATCTAGTCATTTTACAAATGTGACATGCATTTCCTTTAAGAATCAGCGAAAGGAAAGGATTATGGAAGAAACTACACACACACACACACACACACACACACACATGTCAATAAATATTTAATGTCATTGAAAAACTATTTGTGGAAAGATAATATATTATTAGGTTAATGAATAAATACACAGTAAAATATAGCAAATCAATGATAACTTTTAAAATGTATACAGTCATGGCATCACAAGCTCATGCAAGTATGACTCATCTCCATTTGCCTGCAGGCTCGCCAGTGTGTATGGGTACCCACACTTCTCACCATCTGTCGTGCCCTTCTCTCCGACCAGCTGCACTTGAATTTGATGATTTCTTTCTTCATGTGCATAAGATTAGACAGCATTCATATTTTGTATTTCTTTTTTCTTGATATGACATAAATGATCAAGTTATGCCGTTGTGTCTTTCAGTGATTTCTTCCTTTTGAAATTTAAATTACATGGGCCTGTTGAGTCTATTTATCCATTCGGCAATAAATGTATAATCAATTTTGGCTATCATGAATAGTACATAGGTTAATTCTATATGGTTTTTTGGGGGGGGGGACATGAACACTAAGTTTATTACGTAGCATGTACAGAATTTAGTGTGTAGTATCTGTAGCAACAGGGAAGATAAAAGAAATTCTCATCACATTGAGTGGGAGCAGGAAGGAAGACAGAAACAGTAAGCACTCTTCAGCCGGGAATGATCTGGGTCCTGAGGTCACTGAAATGACTGCAGACACACGTGGCTTCATCTTCCAAGCTGGGAGGTCAAAGGACTCTTAAATGCAGCTGAAGAGGAGGCCCCAAGAGGACTGAATGAGAAGCAGAATGTTCCTTCTTCCAGTGCTGGGAGGAGCCCCATCTCCTTGTGAGTCTGGGATTCTGCTATCTCTTCAGCTGATTTAAGGTGTCTGTGGTGTGAGAGGACTCTGCCAGGAAGACTGGTCTACCAGGAAGACTGGAAAAGCTGAATCTCAGACATGCTGGGCTCCAGGGCTGTGGACAACCGTGCACGGGAGATTCCAAGCATGGGCCAGCCTCGGAGGAATTCAATCTTCATGTTTATCTCAAAAGTAGCATTATGAATTTGAATTTTCATTTCTATTAAACAAATTCATAGTAATGCAGTCACTGGATATTCAGTACAACATAAATCTGTGTTTTACTTTAAAAGAAACTGTCATATCATTTTCTTTAAGGTTGAACATCTTCGTGTGTATCAGAACTTTCTTAGAACTCCAGTTGTTCCAGTCTCTGCCCAAAATTTGACCCAGTTCGACGTCTCCAGGACTCAGTTCTGCTATTCCATGTATAAAAATACGGTTTTACTTTTTACTCAGTTTTCAAATTTCTGATCCAATTTCTGTTTTGTAGCTATGTGAGTGTCCTGGACTGCAGCCCCACCGACAACTCACCATGTCGGCTTTCAATTTTACTGCCAATCAGCCCATTTTTTCCTTCATTGGTATCCCTGGTCTAGAGGCTGCACATATGTGGATCTCAATCCCCTTCTGTATCCTGTACCTGGTAGCACTTGGGGGGAACGTTCTTCTCCTCCTTCTAGTGAGAGCAGAGCAGAACCTTCATGAACCCCAGTTCTATTTTTTGGCCATGCTAGCCCTCACGGACTTAGGCCTCTCACTGTCCACAATGCCCAGCGTCTTGGCCATCTTCTGGTTTGATGTCCACCATGTTGGTCTGGATGCCTGTCTGACGCAAATGTTCTTTATTCACACTCTCTCCTCGGTAGAGTCAGGTGTTCTTGTGGCCATGGCCTTTGACCGCCTGGTTGCTATCTGTGCTCCACTCTCTTATACCAGGATCCTGAATCACCACACTGTTATCGGCCTCAGTGGAGCTGCCCTCCTACGAGGAGCCACTCTGTTGGCCCCTCTGCCGTTTTTCCTCAGGGCGTTTCCTTTCTGCGGGACCAATATCCTCTCGCACTCGTATTGCTACTACCCGGATGTGCTGAACTTGGCCTGTGGAGACGTCACGTTTAGCAGTATCTATGGACTGGTCTGTGTACTCTGCACATTTGCGGTAGATGTGGTCTTCATCTTAGCTTCCTACGTGAAGATCTTGCGCGCTGTGATGAAACTGGGGATCCAAGATGGAAACTGGAAATCCCTGCACACCTGTGTCTGTCACCTCTGCACGGTGCTGGTGTTCTATTTGCCGCTCATCAGCCTTGCAGTACTGCACCGCTACACTCAGGAAACCTCTCCAGTTCTCTACACCACCATGAGCAACGCCTACCTGCTCATGACCCCACTGCTAAATCCTCTGGTTTATAGTCTCAAATCCAGGCAGATCCAAGCTGCCCTGCGCAAGCGATTTGGGGTGCAACGTGTTCTGGCTGGGGAATGAGATTATTTTATATATGAAACACTGCAATGGTCTCAAAAATATGCAGGATCTGCTGTGTTCCAGATAGTATTCTAGGCATCATGAATTCTAACATTAAAAAGTGCCCATTCCCTCAAATAAGGAAAATACAGTGGGAAAGATGGGCAGAAGGCTTTAAAAAGAGCACCAATGCAATTGTGCTTTTTGACTAATGACCATTGTTTGGTAGCAATGAGAAGAAATAATTAGGGATGTGAAATGGAAGTTACTGAATACTACCAACACTGAGAAGTTGAGGGATCTAACTCTGAGTCATATATAGTTTGTGAAGGTTTGGTTACAGAGAGAAACCAAGATATCACACAATATTTCTTAAAATTTCAGTGTTACTTAAGACATTAAAAACGGATTATAAATATGGAAATATATGTGTATATATGTTTGTAAATGACTACTGGAAAAGTTAGAAATTTTAAAAAGAGCAAGGAGGGGTATATAGGAAAGTTTGGAGGGAGGAAAAGGGAGGAGAGATTATGTAATTATAATCTGAAAAATAACAGAAGTAACAAAAATAAAGAGAAAGTTTTAATTGTGTTTCTAAGTAATAGCTGATGTCATTGATTATAAAAATTTTTTAATATATGTTAGACACATAATTGTCACACAGCTTCTACTCTAGAACAAAAGTCAGGAGAAAGTTCATAATGATATAATTAGTAGGGTTTGATATTGGTTTAACTTAGCATATAAAGAGACATGGAAACAGTGGGAACTGGGGTCAAGAGCTTCTTGGAAGATGAAAATTTCCATAAGTAAAATACTATAGGATTGAAATTGCTCTCAATTCCAAGACGATTTACCTGGTTCAGCTCTGTTTGACATTTACTGGCCAGAGGAGGGAGTATTTTAACAAGCATTGTGTGTGGCCTTTTCTCTGAGAGAGAAATTATTTGGGAAGCATAATAAACACAAATGACACAAATTCTGTCTTAAACACCTTTATCATTTTTAGCATTCAATTTAATGTCTCTGAATTATGCATCCTTCTCTATTTGATGCATCCTTCTCTATATAATACATTCTTCTTTACATGATACATTCTTCTGTACGTGATGCATCCTTCTCTGACTGATATATTTTTCTCTATATGATGCATCCTCTATATAATTCATCCTATGCTTGATGCATCCTTCTCTGTATAATGCATCCTCTCCCCATGATGCATCCTTCTCAACATGATGCACCCCTATGTACATGACGCACCCTTCTCCTTTTGGTGCATCTTTCTAGCCAGAAGCTTATGGGATCCAAATTCCCCCAAGCAAAGGCACAAAGATGTGGGATAAAATATCAGCAGCCATCCAATGTTTGAAGATAAGGTACAATTTTTCTTTGAGGAATTTCTCACTTGTTTGTAGAGTGTATGCATGATACCTCTACCATTAATATTTTATTGAATGCATTTTCTGGTATTTAATCACAGATTCAAACTTGAATATGATTTATTCTGGAATTATGAGTGTCAGACCTTTCCATTGGATTGTGACAAAGGTACAAAGATACAAAGCGACCTCTTGAAATCACTTTTCTTTGTGATTTGGGGGTTACTTTCAGACTAAATATGAAGATATGACAATAAAGCAAAGTGGAATTGGATGGCGGAGGTGATTCAGAAAGAAGAAAAGACAGAGTAGTAAGGGATCTTTACCCCACCATCTTTGTACTCACAATGTGATTGTGAACCTGACACATATTCTTTGTTTTTAACTTACAAAACATGTAATGAGGCAGCTTAAAATATGTTCTGTTTAGGCAGAACGGACCGATTTAATTCTATTTTATAGTAGAACAGTTTTATTCACCTCATCTCATTCACTGTGTGAAATTGTTTTCCTGATTCAGATGACCTGAAGCATAGACATGACGTTAAATTTTAGAATGGTTGTGCTTAAAACGTAAGAGGAGAAGCAGAAAGAAAAGCAGGGGTCAGGAAACAAAAAAAAATCTTTTATAATAAATTTTATTTGTGAATTAATGTCTGCATTATGTGATTAGCAATGAAGTAATGGTGTTGTCTCTGCCCTTGGGCAGTTTGATTGCAGGTGGCATCATGAACTATGAATATGAACAATGAATACTGAATATCATGCCTGACTTTTAACTGCAATGACAGTATTGAACAGGAAAAAAAAGGGCATTTGATGTGTATAATCACAACATGAATAAAGCTAATTCTAAAAGTTTGTAAATAGACACATTTTTATGAATAAAGCATATTTTTTCCTGGAAAATATCTTGTCTTGTATCTTCAGTGTTTCACCATGTGTGTGACATAAAGAGTTATTATTTTTATCTTCATTATGAAATTCTAGCGTGGTCTTTGTTTAAATATATTTTGACTTATAATTGTTAATATCCAATGAGTTTTTACTAGGTATCAGATGTGACAAAGACACTATAGAAGAGCTTGAGGAGATAGTCTGTAGTTAAAATTGCTTGCTGCTCCTCCACTGTACCCTAGTTTGTTCCCAAAGCCCACATTTGGGAGCTCACAATCACCTGTCAGTAAATAATGAGATGAAAAGATGGTTTTCCTGGTTTTTTTGGATTCCAACACCCAAGTGGTGTACAATCACATAAGAATATGCCTGTGTGTGTGCCTGCACACACACACACACACACACACACACACACACACACACACACACACACACACGCGCGCGCGCGCGCGAATAAAAATAAAATAAATTTTAAAAGTAAAATTAATTGTACAAATTTTCATAGTTTTCTCTCAAGCTCCTTAGGAAAGATGCAGCTAGTAACTTTCGACTGAGGAATTCGCAGAAGCAGGAACACAGGTTTTCCCTAACAACATATCACACAAGCCTGGAGAGACTTTTAAAAATGTTCTCATTATATTCTTATTTTTAAAGAACACAAATGAATTGTGAAACGGAATTTAAGATAATCTAAAGAAATCCAGCATCTATTATTTAACTGACATGGTAGATATACTAATTTATTTCACTTTTGCTTTAATTTCTTGTTGAATTCATATGTTAGGAAAGCTTCGACCAAGATGTGTTTATAATAAGAGCTTGAAACACATCACATAAATGTTGAAAAAATGAATCCTACTTCCTAACATTTGGAACACTTCTTCTAGAAATGTTATTTTATTCTTTAATTTCCCCAACAGTAGTATACTTTTGTTTAGCAATGTCAGTAATTCATTTTACTCAAATTTGAGCAGTATAGCTATACACAAGGGATTCTGGTAATCAATTATTTGTATTCAAATGGGGTCCATAGGGAAGAAGCATCAGTTTCTAGTGATGATAAATTAGTTTAGAAAAGCCTGCCTTTTTTAAAGATTTATTAATTTTATCACTTTATAGCCTGATCCCAGCCCCCACCCTCCTCTCTTTCCAGCCCCACCCTCATACCCCCTCTCCTTCCTCTCACCAAAGAGAAGCCCCCAGGAGGCATCAACCCATCCTGGCACCTCAAGTCTCAGCAGGACTAAGCACATCCTCTCCCACTGGTGCCTAACAAGGCAGCCCAGCTAGGGGAAAGGGATCCAGAGACAGGGAACAGAATCAGAGACAGCCCCTACTCCCCTTGTTGGGGGACCCACAAGATGAGCAAGCTGCACATCTGCTACATATGTATAGGGATCTAGACCCCATACATGTATGCTCTTGGTTGGTGGTTCAGTCTCTGCGAGTTCCCATGGACACAGGGTAAATGACTCTGGGGTCTTCTTGTGGTGTCCCTGACTCCTCTGGCTTTCTCTATCCTTCCTCCCACTCTTCCACAGAACTCCCTGAACTCGGCCTATTTTTTTTTTGGCATGGGTCTCTGCATCTGTCTCCATCAGCTGCTGGATGAAGCCTCTCAGAAGACAATTATGCCAGGCTCCTGTCTGCGAGCACAGCAGAGTATCATTAATAGTGACAGGGGTTGGCTTTCTCCCATGGGGTGGGTCTTAAGTTGGGCCAGTCATTGGTTTGCCATTCCCTCAATCTCTGCTTGGGTAGAAGATTTTGTGGGTGGGTTGGTGTCCCCCTACCCTTACTGGGAGTCCCACCTGGCAGCAGGAGGTGGCAACTTCAGGCTTCTTAACCCCCACTGCTAGAAGTCTCAAGTAGGGTCACCCCCGCAGACTAACAGGAGCATCTCCTGTCCCAGAGATGCCCCCCACACCGATTTCTCCTCTTTCTCTTAGTCCACTCCTTTCCAGCTCTTCCTACACCTGATCCTCATTCTCATTATCCTCCCCACCTAGAATCCTCCCTTCATCTACTTCAGTTTTTTATTTTATTTCTCATTCTGAGTGACATTCAAGCATCTTACCTTGAGCCCCCCTTGGCTTCTTCAAGGCTATGGATTGTACTTTATGGCTAATATCCACTGATAAGTGAGTACACGCCATGCTTGTCTTTCTGGGTTTGGATTACCTCACTCAGGATGATCTTTTCTAGTTCCATCCATTTGCCTGCAAAATTGGATTGATGTCTTTTCTATTAATAGTTGAGTAACATTCTATTGTGCAAATGTACCACATTTTCTTTATCTGTTCTTCAGTTGAGGGACATCTAGGTTGTTTCCAGTTTCTGGCTATTACCAATAAAGTTGCTATGAACATAGTTGAACTATGGTGGAGCATATTCTGGGCATAGTCCCAGGAGTAAAATAGCTAGGTCTTGATGTAGATTCATACCCAGTTTTCTGAGAAACACTAAAATTGATTTCCACAGTGGTTGTGCAAATTTACACTCCTACCAGTAATGGAGGGAATATCCTCTGCATCCTTGCTGGCAAGTGCTAACACTTGAGTTTTTGATCTTAGCCATTCTAACGCATGTAAGATGGAATGTCAGAGTCATTTTGATTTGCATTCTCCTCATATATAAGGTTTTAAAATATTTCTTTAAGTGCTTCTTGGCCATTAGAGATTCTTGTGTTGAGAATTCTCTGTTTAGCTCTGTACCCCATTCTTTAATTGGGTTATTTGGTTTGTTGATGTTTAACTTCTTTTTTATAATTTTTATTTTTTATATTAATCACAGGTTATTTACTTTGTACACCAGCCATAGCCCATTTCCTCATTCCCTCCCAATCTCACCCTCTCTCCCTCCCTTATCTCCTCCCTGCCCCTTTCCAAGTCCACTGATAGGGGAGGTCCTCCTTCCCTTCCATCTGACCCTAGTTTATCAGGTTATCTTCAGGACTGGCTGCAATGTCCTTCTCTGTGGCCTAGTGAAGCTGCTCCTCCTTGGTAGGGGGCAAGGGGGTCAAAGAACCAGCCATTGAGTTCATGTCAGAAATAGTCTCTGTTCCCCTTACTAGGGAACCCATTTGGATACTGAGCTACCATGGGTTACATCTGAGCAGGGGTTCTAGGTTTTATACATACATGGTTCTTGGTTGGAGAAATAGTCCCATCAGAATGGCTAAGATCAAAAAATTAGTGACAACACATGCTGGAGAGGTTGTGGAGAAAGGGGAACCCTCCTCCACTGCTGGTGGGAATGTAAACTTGTGCAACCACTTTGGAAATCAATCTGGTGCTTTCTCAGACAATTAGGAATAGTGTTTCTTCAAGATCCAGCTATACCACTCCTAGGCATATATCCAAAAGATGTTCAAGTATACAACAAGGACGTTTGTTCAACCATTTTTGTAGCACCTTTATTTGTAATAGCTAGAACCTGGAAACAACCCAGATCTCCATTAACAGAGGAATGAATACAGAAAGTGTGGTACATTTACACAATGGAATACTACTCAGCAATTGAAAACAAGGAAATCATGAAATTTGCAGGCAAATGGTGGGATTTAGAAAAGATCATCCTGAGTGAGGTATCCCAGGAGCAGGAATACACACATGGTATATACTCACTTATAAGTGGATACTAGACCTATAAGATAGGATAACATACTAAAATCTGTTCACCTAAAGATGTTTAACTTCTTAAGTTCATTATGTATTTTGGATATTAGCCTTCTGTCAGCTGGAGATTTGGGAAAGATCTTTTCCCAGTGTGTGGCCTGATCTTTTGTCCTATTGACAGTGTCCTTTGCCTTGAAGAAGATTTTCAGTTTTGTGAGGTCCCATTTTTGAATTGCTGATCTTAATACCTGAGTTGTTGGTGTTCTGTTCTGAAAGTTATCTCCTGTACAGTGAATTCAAGGCTATTAGCCACTTTCTCTTCTATTAGATTTAGCGTATCCATCCAGTTGATGTTGAGGTCTTTGACCCACTTGAACTTTTGTTTTGTAAAGGATGATAAATATGGATCTATTTGCATTTTTTCTACATGCAGACATCCAGTTAGACCAGCACCATTTGTCAAAGATGTTTTCTTTTTTTCCATTGTATGATTTTGCCTTCTTTGTCAAAAATCAAGTGTGTTTAGGTGTGTGGGTTTACTTCTGGGTCTTCAATTTGATTCCATTGATCTACTTTTCTGTTTTTACATCAGTTTTGTGTGGTTTTTACTATTGGCTTATAGTACTGCTTGAAATCAGGGATAATATCTCCAGTTTTGGTACAATAATCTTGTGGAATGTATACAATTTACTCTTGTTCATTCACATGCTGATTTCTTCACCCTACTATCTGGTTTCAATCTGGACATTGCATTGTGATGCTTATTCTAAGCATCACCTGTCTCAAGTTTGTGTAAACATGCCACCATTTGTTCTCTACATTGTCGATAAAACAAACAGCCACAATGCTGAGCAATGGAGTGAATAGCGTGAGACATCTTGGTCTGGAAGGGAAGAGAAAGAGGTTAAGTGGGAGGAAAGGCTGGAAGAAAGATCTGAGAGGAGAGGACTTAGAAGCCCCAGGAGAGATGAACCAGACATAAGATATGACTAAAAAGCAAGTATAATGTGAGAAATCTGAATGGGAGGAAGCTATGAGGGCTTGGAGTTTTAGGATGGAGTAATTATTGCCCAGCATTGTGCTCTAGGTTAATTACATAAATCCTAGTCTCTGTGTGGTGATTTGGGTATACAGCTGATTTAGGAATAATCATACTTTAACCAAAAGATAAATCAATTATTTTCTTTCTTTATTTATTAATATTGATAAATATTAATAATCTTCAACACTCCAAAATGTATTTTATTGTACAAAATTGTTTTTACTATCCTGGCTTTTTAAAAATTTTTTCATATGAAGTTGAGCATTGCTATTTCCAGGCATGTACTGAATTGTGTTGGTATTTTGATGGGAATTTCTTTGAATCTTTAGATTGCTTTTGGTAAGATGGCCCTTTTTACTATGTTAATCCTACCAATCCATGATAATAGGAGATCTTTCCATCTGATATCTTTTTTAATTTCTTTCTTCAGAGACTTGCCATTTTTGTCATACAGGTCTTTTACTTACATACACCAAGATATTTTATATTTGTGGCCATTGTGAAGAGTGTTGTTTCCCTAATTTCTTTTTCAACCTGTTTATCATTTGTATTCAGGAACACTGATGTTTTTTAGTTAATTTTGTATCCAGCCACTTTGCTGAAGGTGTTTATCATCTGTAGGAGTTTCAAGGTAAAATTTGGAGGAGGGTTCACTTCTATATACTATCATATCATCTGTGAATAGTTATGCTTTGATTTTTTTTTCTTTCTAATTTGTACCCCTTTGATCTCCTTTATTGTGTTATTGCTCTAGCTAGAAATTTAACTACTATGTTAAATAGATATGGCAAGAATGGGCAGCCTTGTCTTGACCCCAAATTTGGTAAAATTGCTTAAATTTTATCTCTATTTAACTTGATGTTGGCTATTTACTTGTATATATTGCCTTTATTGTGTGTAGGTATGTGTGTTAAATTTTGCTAATTTTTTCAGCATCAATTGAGATGATCATGTTTATTATTTTTCTTTCAGTTTGTTTATATGTTGAATTACATTGATGGAGTTCAGGATATTGAATTATCCCTGAATCCCTGGGATGAAACCTACTTGATCATGGTGAATGATATCATGGATTTGTTCTTGATTCGTTTTGCAAGCATTTTATAGAGTAATTTTGCAGCATTTTTCATAAGGGAGATTGCTCTGAAATTCCCTTTCTTTGTTGAGTCAGTGTGTGGTTTATATATCAGGTTAACTGTGGCACCATAGAACAAGGCTGGCAATGTTCCTTCTGTTTTTATTTTGGGGATTAATTTGAGGAGTATTGGTGTTAGCTCTTCTTTGAAATTAGTAGAATTCTGTGCTAAATCCATCTGGCCTGAGCTTTTTTTTTTTTTTTTTTTTTGGTTGGAAGAGTTTTAATGGCTGCTTCTATCTCCTTGGGCATTATAGAACTATTTAAATAGCTTACCTGATATTGATTTAACTTTTTAAAGTGGTTTCTATACAGAATTTCATTTAGATTTTCCAATTTTGTGACATATATGTATATTATTATTACTATTATTATTATCCATTCACTTTGTATTCCAGTTGTAGCCCTCTCTCTCTTCTCCTCCCAGTCCCATGCTCCCTCACTCTTCTCTTATCCCTCTTCCTTAGTCTACTGACAGGGGAAGTCCTCCTCCTATACTTGCTGTTCCTAGCCTATCAGGTCCCATCAGAACTGCCTGGATCCTCTTCCTCTGAGGGCTGGGTAGGTAGCTCCACTGGGGAGAAGTGATCAAGGAGCAGGCAACAGAGTTCATATCAGAAACTGTCTCCTCTCCCCTTCCCAGGGGACTCACATGGAGACTGAGCTGTCTGTGGGCTACATCTGAGCAGTGATTCTAGGTTCTCTCTATGCATGTTCTTTGATCAATGCATCAGTCTCTGCAGTACCCTTGGGCCCAGCTTCCTTGGCTTTGTTGGTCTCCTGTTCTTTTCTTCCTCCTCTTCTCTCTCTCTCTCTCTCTCTCTCTCTCTCTCTCCTCTCTGATATGGTCTTGCTTTGTTGTCTAGCCTGTCTCCTCCACTAAAATGCTGTGACTTCTGGTATAAGCCATCATTTCTAACCACTAAATAGAAGCTAGCTAAGAGACTCACCGACTTTCATAACTACATATTACTAGATTTTGACTACAGATACAGCAGGTGATTTTTTTCTTGACTGGATACATTAATTAGACCTTTAAACTTATTTTGTTTTAGGACATCAATCTTCCCTCATTTCTTTTTTCTTTGTTTCTTTGTTTTTTTCTTTGTTTCTTTATTTGTTTCTTTCTTTTTTTCTTTCTTTCTTTCTTTCTTTCTTTCTTTCTTTCTTTCTTTCTTTCATGGAACAGGACAGGAGCCTACCACAGAGGGCCTATGAAAGGCTCTACCCTGCAGGGTATCAAAGCAGATGCTGAGACTCATACCCAAACTCTGGGCAGAGTGCAGGGAATCTTATGAAAAAAAGGGGAGATAGTAAGACCTGGAGGGAACAGGAGCTCCACAAGGAGAGCAACAGAAGTAAAAAATATGGGCACAGGGGTCTTTTCTGAGACTCATACTCAAACCAATGACCATGCATGGAGATAACTTAGAACCCTGCACAGATGTAGCCTATGGCAATTCAGTGTCCAAATGGGTACCCTAGTAAGGGGAACAGGGGCTGTCTCTGACATGAACTCAATGGCTGGCTCTTTGATCACCTCCCCAGGCCCAGAGGGGAGGGAACCTTACCAGGTCACAGAGGAAGACAATGCAGCCACTCCTGAAGAGACCTAATAGGTTAGGATGGAAGGAGAAAAGGACCCTCCTTATCAGTGGACTGGGGGAGGGGCATAGGAGAAGAGGGAGGAAGGGCTAGATTGGAAGGGAAGAGAGTGGGGGATACCGTTGGTATACAAAGTGAATAAATTGCAATAAATTTAAAAAAGAAAAAATACTCTTCTCTTCTCTTCTCCAAAAATCTTTCTGTGTATCTAGTAAAACTCAACAACAACAAAAAACATCCTCTAGTGACAGCACATGCTAGAAAGGATGTGGAGAAAGGGTAACCTCCTTCATTGCTGATGGGAATGCAAACTTGTACAACTACTTTGGAAATCAATCTGGCACTTCCTCAGAGAAGTGGGAATAGTGCCAGCTCAAAACCAGTTATACCACTTCTGGGGGTATATCTGAAAGATGCTCAACCATACAACAAGGACATTTGCTCAACTATGTTCCTATCAGGTTTTTTTTTTTTTTTTTTTTTTTTTTTTTTTTTTTTTTGGTAATAGTCTGAATCTGGAAAAAATCAAATTGTCCCTCAACGGAAGAATAAATACAGAAATTGTGGTACATTTACACAATAGAATACTACTTAGCTATTAAAAACTAGGAAAACATGAAATTTTCAGACAAATGATTGGAACTAGAAAAGATCATCCTGAGTGAGGTATTCCAGAAGCAGAAAGACATGCATGGTATATACTCACTTATAAGTGGTTATTAACCATATAGGATAAACATACAAAAACCTACAGGCATAAAAAAAGTTAAATAACAAGGAAGATCCTAGGGAAGACACATAACTCTTATTCAGAAGGAAAAACAGGATAGACACCAGAAGCACTAGAAGAGAGGGAATAGCACTGGAGCCTACCACAGATGTCCTCTAAAAGACCCCATCAAAACAGATGCAGAGATTCACAGCCAAACTTTGGACAGAGTGCAAGGAGTCTTATTGAAGAAGGGTGATATAAAAGGACCTGGAGGGAACAGGAGCCACACAAGGCCAAAACCAACAAATCCAAAAAATGCTGAACCCAGGAGGGGCTGCAGAGACTGAGGCATCAACCAAAGACTATACATTGAGAGGTCTTAGACGCCCTGCTCAGATGTAGCCCATAGACAGCTCAGTCTCCGAGACTACTAAGTAGTTTTCTAGTAAGAGGAGAAGAGACAGTCTGACATGAACTAGGTTTCCTTTTCCTTTTTCACTTTTCCCTGTGAGGCTACCTTGCCAGCCCAGAGAGGAAGAGGAACAAGACAGTCCTCATGGAACCTGATAGGTTAGGGTCTAACAGTAGAGGATGAGAACTTCTATCAGTGGACTAGGGAAAAGGGATAGGGAAGAAAGAGAGCAGAATGGTGGGACTGGGAGGAGATGAGAGAGGGAGCTATAACTGGGATACAAAGTGAAAAATTTTGTACTTCTACTACTACTAAGAAGAAAGATATAAAGAAACTAATTTAATAAATAAAAAACATATTCATTAAAATAAATAATACTACTGTCAAGTGCTAATTTTATTGAAAACATTCAACTCCTATTTTCATTATTGAACATACTGTGTAATTTCAAAGAATTAATTTTAGTATATGCTGTATCTTCATTTTCTCTATTATCTTTATCAAGATCAATGCTTCTCAAAGTATTTTGTAGGTGCTAGTTTTTCAAAACTATTTTATTTAAAATTCCTTTAGCTTCTACCTTCCTTCCAACACCCCTGCCCTAGGTAGGAAAGAGTGTTAGAAGGGAATGAGAATGTAGACTTTAGACTTTGTTCCAACTGCTTAGGGTCTTTGTGTTCTTTGAGGAAATACCACTCTCAGTTGTCAGGATATTTAACAATCCAGCAAATGGCAAATGGCAGCACTGGATCAAGCACACAGTCTTCTTCTGCCTCTGTCCATCTCCTCCAGGACCCTCTCTGGACTCTCTTATTTATACCCTCTCAGAGTCCTCAGATTTCCACCCTGCAATTGGCATAGACCACACAGCTGGCAAAGACCATGCCCAACACAAGGCAATCTTTAGCTGTGGATAAACTAAGGCAATCCCATATTCCACACTTGCGATTAAAACAAAAACATATTTACATAACATACCTGAACTTTTTAAAGAAACCAGCACTTCCACGACAATATTTATAGTATCTGATTTTTTAAATATAATAAAATGGGTAAATTATGATCTCTTCAACAAATCTTTCTGAAAAAAAAACACAACATCCATGCAGGAGAAAAAAGGAATGTTAGTCTAACACCAGTAGTTAAAAGCCAAGGCTTAATTGTGAAATATAAAACAATGCCTTCTTTTAGAAGATGTTCTTACATCAGACACAAAAGTGAAGATGGTATCATGATATTGGTTTCCAGTAAGATACTTTTTAAATGGTATTGTCATATGGACTTCAAACAGTCAAACCATATTTCTGCAAATAGGCACAATGGTGAGAGTAAACTATTATTTGAGTCATGTTTGTGTAAGATGTTAAAGAAACAAATATCTCAGGGATATGAAGGGAGGGGACCCAAAGAGGTTTTTTATCTTCCCTGTTCCCTATCTTTGTGGGAGGAGATGAGCTGGAGGGACAAGGAAATACAGTCATTGAAGATTATGATTAATTTTATCAAAAATAGGTGTAGATTGTGATATGATAGCCACAAATTTCCCAGGACTTGTCTTGATTTTCTCTGTTTTAACTCATTTCTTCTCTGAAAAGGGCTTGCCGATTGTAATATGATGGAAGCTTTGCACAAGAAGCTCATTTTCATCAATTCCCTGGGTTATAATCTTTCCATTCGCAATCAGTAAACATTATAATGGACCCCCAAAAAAACCATTCAGTTTATTTGGTTATTTACTTATTCTGCTCTTCTGGAGGTCAGAGGGCAGCTTGCAGGACTTGGTGTTCTCCTTCCAGAAGTTGGGTCACAGATATAGAACACAACATTTTCAGGCCCTGAAGGAAGTGTCTTTTTTAGCTAAGGAATTTTGCCTGTCTGCAATCGATTATCTTGATAACCACTTGACAGAAAAGAATCTATATATCTTCTTTATGTATGTATGTATAAATACAAATACAATATTTCATTTTGTGTTTGTTGTATATAAAGCTTTTGTCTATATATTGTTTGTGCATAAATCTTTTTCCAATTGTATATGTGACTAGACTAATGCTACTATCTCTGTTTCAATCAAAAAGCCACATTAAAAAGACAGTGGCCTGCTCTTTGATCACCTCCCCCTGAGGGGGCAGCAGCTTTACCAGGCCACAGAGGAAGACAATGCAGCCACTCCTGATGAGACCTGATAGGCTAGGGACAGAATGAAGGGGAGGAGGACCCCCCCTATCAGTGGACTTGGAGAGGGACATGGGAGGAGAAAGGGAGGGAGGATGGGGCTAGGAGGGTACAAGGGAGAGGGCTACAGCTGGCATACAAAATGAATAAACTGTAATTAATAAAAAATTAATTTAAAGTCACATATTTGAGAATTTTTTAATTAAATTTTTATTTGTTATATTAATTACAGTTTATTCACTTTGTATCTGAGCTGTAGTCCCCTCCCTTATTCCCCTCCAATACCACCCTTCCTCAATTCCTCCCATGCCCTTCTCCAAGTCCACTGATAAGGGAGGTCCTCTTCCCCTTCTATCTGACCCTAGTCTATCCCCTTTCTAGGGAACCCACTTGGAGGCTGAGCTGCCATGGGCTACATCTGAGCAGGGGTTCTAGGTTATCTTCATGAATGATCCTTGGTTGGAGTATCAGTCTCAGAAAAGACTTCCTGTGCCCAGATATTTTGGTTCTGTTGCTCTCCTTGTGGAGCTCCTGTCCTCTGTTTCTCCACGAGAATATTTGTTGTTATTCTCTTGAATTACAGATACATTTTAAGATTTAGCAATTAATTAAATGATAGTGTGTTTTGATCCTTGATTAATGACTCAAAATTGATACGTTTTTATCATGACGTCTCTAGGGACAAGATCTATTTTAACCTTGACTGTCTATTTTTCTGTTGTCACTAATAAAATTAAAACCTTTTGCTTTTAAATGTTTGCTTTCTCTTGACTCAGTATTCTTAAAATACCATTATTTTGTTTAACTTGACAATCCTTTTGTTGATTACCATTAAGCCACTCATGTCTTCATTATTCTGGAAAATGGTGGAATAATAGGCTACACAATCTGTTTGTGTGTTCATATGCATGTTTTATTAACAAATGAAGATAGATGTGGAGAGAAAAAGAGAGAGGGAGAGAGGGGTGAGGAGAGGGAGAGGGAGGTTGCCATGTAATACATTTGGGAACATCAGCTAATGCAATAAATACCCCATTAACAATTCAAACAGAACTAGAGTGCCAGGCTCAGTCAACTTCTCCAGCCACAGACACCGAGGTAAAGCTAGCACTGCAGTGCTTAGGACTCCAAGTAGGATACGGATGGAAAACAGACAATAAGAAAATATAACATGAAAGTAATGTCAGACTTTTTTTCCTTCACACTGAAGCGCTCTTATACACTAAAGCACAGCACTGTTGTATTGGTCTTAGTCTATTGTGAGTAATATTTATATGCTTCTACAGAGGAATACTTACACATTACGGGACAAAAACCATTAAGCACATTATGAGAATTTGATGATATAGCAATAATTTAAAACACACTGAAACTCTTCAAAATGTAAGTTGAGATCATTCGGTCAGTCATATGGGTAAATAAATCCTAATCCGCGTTCTTCCCTTAGAAATTTTAAAAAGCTTAAAATTTATGTCTTTTCATCTAGTTTATCCCTCTTGAGTTATTTTCTAAAGACCACAAAAATGAAAATGAAGTCACAGCATCGACTTTACTTTAAAACCTTTGGTAGCTGAAAAGTTCATTCCAGCATTGCTGTTGTAATGTATGCAGTATTGTCTTACAATTTCACCATCTCTTCCTGCCACCAGCTACTTTCTTCTCCCTTCCACATACTTGAGAGGTCGGTCCCTCGGCCCTGATTTCTTACTCTTTTGTCTGGAACTATTCACTCTGTGTATGTTTCTTATGACTTTTATTGTGATTCTCATTCACACACTTAATGTATTCAACTCTTAGGATGCTTTAAGACAATAACTGCATATGCCTAGTAAAAATATTTTTGTTCTGTTTAAATGGCTATATGATGTTAAAGTTTTTCTTTAATTTTTTTCTTCAAGGACATAAAGTTGAGAACAGATCATTTAGTTAACTTCTAAAAAATATTAATATGACTATACAGTTGTATGTCATAGCATTTTAAAAAATAAATATGAGGAGGGCTTTGCAGCCAGTCCTGAAGATACCTGATAAAACAGGATCAGATGAATGGGGAGGAGGTCCCCCCTATCAGTGGACTTGGAAAGGGGCATGGTGGAGATGAGGGAGGGAGGGAGGGACTGGGAGGGAATGAGGGAGCGTGACACGGCTGGGATACAGAGTTAATAAAATGTAACTGATAAGAAAAAAATAAAATTAAAAAAATAAATAAATATGAATTATACCATAAACAAAATGTTTACTAGGTATATCCTAAAAGCTTAGGAAAAAAATCATCTATATTGTCTGTTCAAGAAATATCTAATTAGTTACTGAATTGATGAATAAATGGATTCCAAAGACAGCAGTCAGTTTGAGGGGCGCTCTTGAGGAAGGCTGCCCTTAGACTGCCCTTCTTCATGAGCAATTCTCCCCTACATAGTTTCTTTACCCTTAAAAAAGAGACACCAGCTTTCCTCTCTCCATTCTACATGTGTCCAGGTAAGTAGACGGGAGAGGACATACAAGAAGAAAGGAAAGTGGAACTATGTCTTTTGGTGGCCATAATTAGTGAACAGAAATTTTATTTACCCCAACTCTGACTCTATTTTCTCTTCTTGTTCTCTCTATTTTTATGTATTTCTGTCTGAACTTGAAAGCTCTCTATGGTTCTGTGGAACCAACAGCTTATGTTTCAATGGAAATTTTGCCAGGGTTGTAGAATGGTTGCTTTTAATTCTTATCTAGTTCTGTTCTCCTTTGTTGTAGAAAGGTGTAAAAATTAATCTTTAAATGAATGGACAGTATGTTTTTAATTGTTGAGTTTATGCTTATTAAAAGTCATTTTATTTAAAGTTTGAAGGGAAAATAATATTCTTAAGAGATTAAAGTAGAGGTGAAAACTTTCTTGATTTGAGAATTTCTATAATAATATTTGAAAATGTTTAGTATTATTGTATTTAAAAATGTACATTATATTTATCCAGGTCAATATTTTTGGATAGTAAAAATCTTTATCTAGTTAAAATAGTGCTTTTTTTATAAAATTAAATAATTTTTATATTCAAAAATTTTTGAATTATTCCCAGCTTTCTTTCTGTTCTATCAAAAAGTCTTTTTTAATGACATTAGATTCTTCTCCTATACAATACATCCCCACTGCAGTTTTCTCTCTCTCCACTCCTTCCAGTAACTTCCCCCCTCCATCTCTTCTTTTCACTGGATCCACTCCTCTTCCGTCTCCCTTCGGAAATGAGCAAGCCTCCAAGAGACCATAACCAAACATGACAAAACTAGATACAACAAAAACAGGCAACAGCCTTTCTATGGAGGCTAGACAAGGCAACCTAGAGGAAAAGCATCCCAGGAGCTGGCAAAAGAATCAGCAGCACACCCATTCCCACTGCTAAGAGTCCCACAAACATACCTAGCTAACAGATACAACGTACACACAGAGGATCTGGTGCAAACCTATACAGCCCCGTGACTCCATGGTCAGTCAGTCTCTGTGAGCCTATATGTGTTGTGCTTATTTGGTTCTGTGCTGGTTTACTATTTTTGAAATGTTTATCATTTAATTAGAAGAGTGAAAATTCAACATCAAAGAAAATGATGATCTGCAGTGACATATTAGTTTATGTGGGCTAGGTATGAATTCCAGCTAGGAAAATGGTAGAGATTATTAGATGGGCAGATCACAAAGACTTTTAAGACATCTGTACATGCAGAGAGTGGATTCAGTTTCAGAGACTCTAAATTCAAAATTGCCTGATGGTAACATTAGTGATTAAGATGAAAATATGTATTTAAAAGCCCCCAACTTCAAAGGATAAATGTAATCAGTTATGAAGGAAGAAGTGATTAACACTGACGGTATTGATTATTTCTTTTTTTTTTCTTTTTTTTTCTTTTATTTTTTATCAGTTACATTTTATTAATTCTGTATCCTAGCCGTGCCCCGAACCCTCGTTCCCTCCCAGTCCCTCCCTCCCTCATCACTACTGTGCCCCTTTCCAAGTCCACTGATAGGGGGGGACCTCCCCCCATTCATCTGATCCTGTTTATCAGGTATCTTCATTGAGTTCCTGTTAGAAATAGTCCTTGTTCCCCTCACTTTGGGAAACCAATTGGTTACTGAGCTACCACAGGCTACATCTTAGCAGAGGTTCTAGGTTATATCCATACATGGTCCTTGGTTGAATGTCAGTTTCAGAAAAGACCCTATGCCCAGATATATTTGGTCTTTGTGGAGCTCCTATCCTTTCCCCATCAGACTAACTCCCCTTCTTTCTTATGATTCCCTGTACTCTGCCAAAGGTTTGGTCATGAGTCCTTGCTTTGAAAACACTGCTAGTTAGAGGCTTTCAGATGCGCTCAGTAGACCCCTGTGATTATTTCTTAATGTCCATAAAAAAGAGACTTTTAAAAATATAGCAGAATAATTCATTAAAATTGACACATTTCAAAGGCATTCTATTTTTTTGTGGAAATCAAGAAAGATACTTTTCACAGAAAAAATGTTTTATATGGACAAATGTTTTTAAAAGACTGAAGAAAAGAAATGTGTTACCAGGAAACCCAAGCCTACTTTGTAAGCTTCTAATTGTTATCAATATTTATTAGAAATGATTATCAAATTACAAGAATTATGGTAAAAACTACTAACAGATTTTAAAGTTATATTTCTATCATAGAAGGTAAAACATAATAAAGAAGATAAAATGGAACATGTTAAATAGTATGTATTTACTTTATATATAAAAATTTTAAATAAAAATATAAAAATTATTTTTACATACCATAAATATATCAAATGTCTTGGATGAATATATTCTGATACGTTTAATCATAGTTACATGAAATTCAAAGAATACTAACAAAGCCACTTGGAACAGAAATATTTCTAAATACACAAATGTCTTTTGTGGGGAAGAGGGAGAGAAAGAATTCATGCTTGTTTCACCTCAGATTTCATCTTCTACAGTGAGAAGATAGAGACATTGGATATTTGGCTACCCAGGGTAACTTTTTCTGTTTTTATAAGTGTTTGTGTGTGTCCATTAACATATATGTATGCTACTGTGTGCAAATATACACACACAGACCTTGAGTATGACATTATGTGTCCTGCTGTATGTGTCTCCACCATAGTCCCTAAGACGGGGTCTCTCACAGATCCTGAAGTTTGGTGTATAGCTGTTAGGTCCTATTGATGATGCCACGGTGATGGGGTTACAAACACCTGCCACATTGTCCTGCTTTTTCTCAGGGTTCTGTGGATTTGATATCAGGTCCCTGTGTTAGCACAGCAAGTACTCTTACCCACTGAGCCATCACTCCAACCCGTGTTTTTGTCACTTTGTTTTGTCTGTGAAGCCTTTGAAGCTGTCTGATATATGTACTGACACTGTGTTTGCTGTCACATACTTTTCATTCTAGCTGCATGGGGAGTGGGTTGAACACAACTATACTATTTATTTTCACTGCCATCTTAACTGGTTCATCTCAACATAGATGCTAGTAATGAAAAAGATCATCTATCCTTAAGACAATCTTCAGGAAAACATTTTGTTCCCTGGTATAACTGTTAAAGTCATTTTACTCGCAATAAGACCCTCATCTTTATAACTCTCCTTCACAGGTGACATCTAGCCACTCCTTAGGCCTTCCTGAATCTGACGTTTAACTTTTTCTTTCTTCTAGGGCTCAGTGACGGAGAAACTGTTTTGCACAGCGATTCTCACAGCTGCCCATGTCTGAATCCAATGTCACCTTTCAACCCTCTCTCTTCATCCTCACTGGCCTCCGAGGGCTAGTGGGTGCCCGCCTGTGGCTAGGCCCACTCCTGAGCCTGATGTACGTGACAACAATGGCAGGGAACTGCACAGTCATTTACTTAGTGAGGGCTGAACGCAGTCTGCAGGAGCCCCAGTACCATTTTTTATCTATGCTGGCTGGAGCTGACATTGTCTTGTCTGTCTCCACGCTTTTCTCTGTGCTAAAAGTCTTTATCTTTGATCTTTATGAAATCGCATTTGATAGTTGCCTCACTCAGCTCTTCTTCATCCATACATCATCCTCCATGGGCTCAGGAATCCTGTTAGCCATGGCTTTTGACCGCTTTGTGGCCATCAGTCATCCCCTGCAATACACTACGATACTTACGAACTCACGAGTCACCAAGATGGGACTGGCAGCCTTTCTAAGAGGTGTTGCGCTCATGACGCCCTTACCTATACTGCTCAAGAGACTACCATTCTGCAAGGGGCAGATGCTGTCCTATTCCTACTGCATCCACCCAAATGTCATGAAACTGGCTTGTGGTCAAGTCAAAATCAATATTTTCTATGGACTTGTTTTGGTTATACTTTCCTTCGGGGTGGACTTTCTGCTCATAGCCATTTCGTATGCTCTGATATTTAAAGCAGTCCTGGGGATTGCCTCCAGAGAGGGGCAGATGAAGGCACTCAACACTTGTTTATCTCATATCTTTATTGTCTTTATTTACTATGGCCCTTTGCTGGCAATAACTGTAATGCATCGAATCAGCCAGAGAAGTTCTCCAATAGCACACGCAGTCCTGGGCAATATATATCTCTTTATGCCCCCAATGCTCAACCCAATTGTGTATAGCCTGAAGACCAAGCAGATTCGTTCTGCCCTGAGAAAATCTTTGAAGATCCAGATGAGATGAAAAATTCAGGAAGTTAATGACAGTCTCAGTGAAGGAAAGTACAACCCTCAATTTCACAGTTAACATGATTGTTCGTTTTATTCCGTTTTCACATCTGGCATGTGTATATAGATATGAAAATAAGATAAAACGTTGAAATTATAGATTTTATGAATAAAAACATTGCACTTATATAATCACAAATTTATTTTCTCCTATATTTCCTAGTGTATGATGGCAGACTTTACAAACTAAACAGTAAAAAAAATAAATAAATAAAAACATTTTATGCTAGATAATTCATGGGAATTTATGGATAAATTCACTATATTTGTATACTTCCAAATGAGGGATACAATTAAGTAATTCTGTAAAAGATTCAGAAATTTCAACAAATCCCCAATCCTCTTCCTTCACTTTCTGCTTTCTTTTCTTTCTTCTGAGTTCTACTTTATTTTGTTTACTAAAATATCTTCGCTCTTTCTTGCACTATCTCCAATTAGTAACTTAATTTGTATATTTAGTAAGTTAATAAGTCAATTAGTAAATTCATTTGTATATTTTTTTCCAAAATACTCCCACATCTGTGTTCGCAGCCTTTAAAAAAATATTCTGATTTCTGGTAGACCACAACATTGTTAGCTAGTTTTGTATCTCTGATTGGTTACACTTGTATAGTCATTTTGAGAAGCTGGTTTATGATCTTCAGAAAGGTGTGTGCATATAGTAATAGTCTTCAAATCCATGAAAACCAAAGTTAAATTCAAGATCTTCTTCAAATACACTTTTTTCTCTTAAATTCCCTTTATACATAAAGTGCTGACTACAGTTTCTATGTGTTCAGAGTGAAAATCAATGCTATTACCACCACATACCTTTTAAGTCTCTTCTACATTAAGACCATTCACTTGTATTTCCTAAAGTCACCTTAAATGCTTCACTTTCTACATCTGAGTATTAACTCCACCAATTTAAGCATTCCAGATGCCTTTCTTTGTGCAACATGGAACTGAAGTCCGTATTTCTAACCTCACCTAGAGTTTAAACTGACATTTTCTGTGTTATATGAAAGGGAGGTCTGCCCTATGACATTGGTACAGGACATACCCAGACACCATGTTCTTAGTACAAAGGAGGTTTATTACCCTAGATGGCAAGCAAGGGTTGGGATAGGGGCTGCAAAGGCAAGCGGGAAACAAACAAGGGCAAGAGCAGCATGAGAGGATGTTTCTGTAGGAGTTTGCTTTTAAGAGGAAGAAAGGAAGTCTGTGCTAGGGTAAGCTGGTCAGTCCTCATTGGACACACTAACCAAACAATAAATTTTGATTGTTGGACCTTGGTGTTGTGTCTCAGTGGTAAAAAAGAGAATAAGCCTTGGGGCTAGCTTTAGGAAAGTAACGGTTTCAAGGAAGGAAGAGAAAAGGAGGTAAAAGGGCAAAAATCTGTATGCCGTGTTTCTGTTTGCCATGCTGATGCCTGCTAGAACACCGTCATTATATAAAAGTTCTTAAATCTTTATTCTCAATTCAGCTACACAATACATGTCTGTTTTGACAATTTTAACGAAATCTGTACGTGAAGCTCTTCATGATCCAGCCTGCCTATCTTCACTTTCTACTCATACCAAGTGATCTTAGGTTCTTTGAGGTACAGTAATCTAAGGCATGTTTGCCTGCTTCTGTTTATGACTGACAGTACATTGTTTTTTCTTTCCTTAATACAGCATTTGATCACGTTTTAAAAACTGAGCCAATTGTAGACATCTGTAACTTCCAGCACTTCACTCAAAATGTCAGCAAGAAGCAACTCATTGTTGGGCCGTGACCCCTAAGGTGTATTAGTCAGACAAGACTTAGCCCTCAATCGTTTGGACCTGATGCTGTCTTATGTAGATGCTATCAGAGTTTAATTGAGTCAAAGGACACTCAGCTGGCATTCACTGGAAAATTACTCAGGTATAAGGATTCTCTATGCTGGATTAAACAGTTCTATAAGCATTAGGGAAAACATTTTGTTTGGGTTTTCCTTATATTTTCTGATCATGTCTATGAGGCATGAGAAAAAAAAGAGGAGAATGATATTAAAAGATATAACAGACGATGATGAGAAAATGAATGCCCTTTATACTAGACTTCAAATATAAAACTCTAACAATAGCCAAATACTGAATAATTTCAAAATATGTATATAGAATAATTTCCATAATAAATCATCAGGATAACTATATTATGAGGGTGCTATCAGAGTGAGAGCCTAGTACACCCCAAGCAAAGTATTTCAATGGCCTGGAATATTAACTTTAGTAGAATCAGTATATAAATTAATTGTATTTATTAATTAAATAAATAAATGTAAAAGCTGATGGATGTTCATGTGTCTACTCTTCTATTGATCTCTGTCATGCTTTCTCCAGACAAACTTCTATTATTATGCTCTACTTCCTCCAAGTATAACATTCTTTTTCCACATCCCAGAACATGCTGCTGTCTTTGATTCCTTGTGTGGATAATTTTAAATTTAAAAGAACAATTTTATTTGCAATTTTACATTATTTACAAATTAATTAATTAATTAAAAATAAAAATGACATTTCCCCTTTATGTTAGCTGAGCTTGCTTTTCATTTCCAAACAAAACAAAAGAAGAACTAAAAAAACGTGTAACATCCACTATCCACTTGGTTTCCACATCTCTTCAAATTTTGCATAGCTCATGTATTTCTTTAAAAGTAAGTAAACAAAGTAGGTACATAGCCCACACTGAATCTCATTATTTTCTCATTTCACAATGTAGTAAATCAGTATTTCTTTTTCAGTGATAATCAAAGCACTACCTTCTTCTTGGAACACAATAACACCTCAATTCTAACAAAATTATATCTTGAAATAAAAGCATGTTTCTGCGAAGGAAGTAGATGACAGGGCAGAGGAGAAGGACATCTCTTTCGTTAAGGCCATTGGTGACTATCTGAGCGAGCTTCCCCTCTCTTTGAATACTTTGCCCACTGCGGACCTTATCTGTTTGGTTTTTAGGCTGTAAACCAAGGGGTTCAGGACAGGAGTCAAGAAGAGAAAAAGATTGGCCATGGTGACGTGGAGAAGAGGAGACGCAAACGTACCAAACCTGTGAATTACGGCCAGGACAATGAGTGGCACATAAAATATCAGGACAGTGAATATGTGGGAGACACAGGTATTGAGAGCCTTGAGTTGACCCTCTCCTGAGGCAATACCCAGCACTGTTTTCAAAATCAAGACGTATGAGATGACAATAAATACAGAGTCAACTCCAAATGAGCAGAGGACTAGCGACAATCCATAGAGGATATTTACTCTGACGGGACCACAGGCCAGCTTCATAACATCAGGGTGGTAGCAATAGCAATGGGATAGCATGACCCCCTTACAGAAGGGCAACCTCTTGAGCAGGATTGGCAAGGGCACCATTAATAACACACCCCGAACAACAGCAGCAAGACCCATCCTGACAATCCGAGGTGTGGTTAAAACTACAGTGTAGTGTAATGGACTGCGAATAGCAACAAACCGGTCAAAAGCCATGGCCAGTAGGATGGCTGACTCCATGGAGGAGAAGGTATGGATGAAGAACATCTGTGTCAAGCAAGCGTGAAACTCTATTGCTCTGTGGTTCAGGAGGAAGACATTCAGTACTGTAGGCAGAGTTGATACAGACAGACCCACATCTGTAGCTGCCAGCATGGACAGGAAGATGTACTGAGGCTCATGAAGAATGGAGGTGGTTTTGATAACAAAGAGGATGGTGCAGTTTCCTAGGAGGGCAATTAAGTACATGATGCATAGTGGGATAGAGAGCCATATCTGCACGTCTTCTAGCCCAGGGATGCCTGTTAGAAGAAGACTAGGTGGCTGGAACCAGCTACTGTTAGAAATCTCCATGAAGATACCTCTTACTCAGCTGACGTCAGCCTCCAAAGGTTTCTATTGTAAGATTGAAAATGATAGATTTTAAAATCAAAGAGATAACTCATTCTGTTCCTCTGGGTCAGCATTAACTCTGAAATGATTATAAGAATAAATCATGTTTCTAAACCTCTCTGAATAGCTATCTGCAGCTTGGACGATGAATAATTGCCATTAAATGTAGAAAATGGTAGAATTTTTTTGTTCACTTAGCACACTCAACCTAATAACACTAAGTGATGAAAATTAAGGATATAATTTGAGTGCCTTAATGTTGAAAACAACCTGTTCTTAAAGTGTCAATTTCTTGATGTTATTAAATTATATTTCTCTCTGTTTCGTTTGCAGTAAAGTTCTCAGAACTCTCTAAGCAGTCCTGGTACTTTCCCGCATAGCAGAGTCAGACCTGACAACATTCAAGTTCTCTAGAACATGAACGTTTTTCCTGATACTTCTTCTGCAGAAATAAAATTCATGGTTATGTTAATAACTGCTATAATACCTAAGTTATCTGGCTAACTTCATTTGTACTCTAGTTCTTCCAGTGAACTTCTGTCGTTTGATATTTTCTTTAGAATGATAGACTTACTCTTTCAAAAGAGAATGTTGATCAAAATAGAATAAAGTGATGAAATAACCAAAACAGCGATTGTTGGTTTTCTCAGCCAGTGCTAAAACAGGATTGGACATCAACAAATAGTTTCTTACAATAATGCAAACATCTCTTTGCCAAAATACAAGTAATGCATTAGTGAAAAATAAATACCAATACTTCAGTAAATACTTCAAATTAGCATCATGGAAGGGAAAGGTGTTACTTTATATCTTTATTTTTAAAGAAGTAGGAACAAATATTATCTTTTATTAGGTAAATACATTTATATTTATGTGTTGAAAATCTCCACTTTTCATACAGGAAAAACAAAGTGACTATGATTAATATGAAGATAAAATGTAAGGAAAGTGAAAAATTCAAGTAAACTATCTTAAAGAAAAGCTTAGAATCCAACTATGATATACTCAATACACACATGCACTATACAGAGAGAGAGAGAGAGAGAGAGAGAGAGAGAGAGAGAGAGAGAGAGAGAGAGAATGTCAGACACAGAGACAGAGAGACAGAGGGGGAGAAAAGAAATACACACACAAAAATTGGGACCAGAAGCTTCATTTTCCCTATGCAAGGTCAGAATTCTGTATGCGTTTTAACATACGCAAATGTAAAAATATCACAGATGTTATTTTTAAAGTGTGAATATGTTTTTGAAGTGAGGTTCTTCAATGAATCATTATTTGTACCCACTACTATGCAGAAATTTATTACAGTGTCCTGTGTCTGATGCCTATGTTACACTTACACATTTTATCTGATAAAATGACTGGTAATGAGTTTTACAAAACCCGTCTGTTTTAATGACAGAGTACAAGGAACATGTAGAGCCCCTAGAAGAAGGCTCTCTGAGGACGTAAGGCTCTAAGAACAGGTTATCTTAATGCAGTTTCCTGTTGATTTACGAAGAATGCCAGATTAACTTAAATGTTTTTAAAGGCACAGTACATAATGGAATGGAGCATCCAGTTACATGACCAAATATTCATGCTCAGCCATTCACCATACTGAGTCTCCCCACATAAAAACAAAGAACTTTCTTATAAGCAACCTAACACTTCCAAGATAAACCAACACAAATGCATGCAACCACTAACTGCAGGCTCCTGTATAAATGTTTAACAGTCTCTTCCTCTGCTGTAACTTTCTTCCTGAACGTGGAATTTACTCTCTGCATTTACTTCCTTTTCTGTGCTTAGCTCTGCATAGATATCAAACACAACCCGATATTAAAAGCATCATCTACACTCTCGCAAGGGTTACTGTAAAACTCGCTCTATGCTTAGTCTATATCACATCCTA
The DNA here is from genome assembly GCA_010120015.1 of Rhombomys opimus. NCBI lineage: Eukaryota > Metazoa > Chordata > Mammalia > Rodentia > Muridae > Rhombomys > Rhombomys opimus. The sequence continues at coordinate 90,412 of REGO01001195.1, forward strand.
TTTCATTTCTGCTATTGTTTGTAGCATATCACTGGCCTTTTCCGTGAAGATGTGTTTCAGTTCAACTGATTTGATTTGATTTTAGTTATTTTCCAGACCAATCACATTGGATGGTTTAACCCACAAGATACAGCTTAATCACTCTTACATTAGATTTTTTGTCACCTTTTGATCAAATGCTCACAGAAAAACTGTACTTTAGCTCTTATGACAGTAATTAAATCAACTGATTAATGTTTCGTTTCTATGCAGCATTTTATTGATAGATCCCTGGCTCATTTGGATCATGAGAATTACTCTAGCCAATAAATTCCTGCCAAATGTTCAGTGTTACTCTTATAATTAACATTTAGGACATTTGATTTAATGTTGTCTTCCTTGTGTTACCTAGATAGATTTTTCTTACCCAGCTGACATTAAGTGTCATTAATGTTGGGATTATAAACTCTCTTTAGCTGGGTGAAGACAGCCATGTTTCTTTATGAATACTAGTGGCATAATTAACATTGCATAAATAAATAAAAAATAAATAGAAGGTTTATACACCCTTACTGAACCATACGTATATTAACATCCAGCAGAGACATAAAATTCACCAGTAACACAAAATCCATTTTAAGTTCTAGTGGGTAAAATGGAGTCATGTTTGTAGGCGGGGGTGGCAGGGAAGCATTTAAACCTGAAGAATAAGTTCCAGAAACTAAATTAATGGAAAGGTGACTGTCATCTGAAAGGTAACATTTTAGAACTTGTCCACTTACTCAGTTTCCAAGCTCCAGTGTGACCTGATGTAAATTTTTTTTATGACAGAGTTCCCATACTAGCAAATCATTGTTCAGTTTCTACCTGAAGATTCAAAAGCCACTGCACTCCTTGACCTTTCCAGCTGCGATGACTTGCCTCCAGCCTTCCACAAATCCTTTTGTAGCATCTACTCCTCAGTTCTTCCTTCAAGTTCCCAGCTGAGAATGTATCCTGCCATTTCTTTTCTATGACTCCTCATAATTTGAACCCTTAACTCATGCATTTTTTTTTCTGTTCTTCTATAAGGTGTCCTTGTTTCCACCTTTGGCAAGCTCTCTTTCCTCTCGTTCACTTAGGGCCCTGAATTTCATTCTAAAAATGGAACAAAACAAACTCCTGAACGAAAGGTCTTGTTTCTGATGTGCTGATGAACACACCGTGGGATCACTTCCCTATAAAGTCTTAGATTCATAGAGGAGTTCACACCTCTCTTACTTCTCTTTCCAGCGTACCCACCTGGGCATGGGTGGAGAAGATGTAGAAGCCTGAGATGCTAAAAGCCTCTACTAGGAAAAGCTGCTTGGTTTGAGAGTTATTTAGTACAATACATAGAGAAACAGATGGCAGGTACCAGAGGGAGGCTACCAAAATATCCCCATGAGAGAGTGGCTTCAGCGTGCCATACATGAGGTGATGATTGTTTTTCATCATCAAATTACTTGGAACTGAAACCGTTCTAACTTTTCTGAGTATCTCAGAGTCTTCATAATATGTTACACACTCAGTCGTGGAAATTCTTTGTCACTACTGTCTGCTGTTACTGTGTCACGAGCTTTCATAAGGTGATGATGTTCTCACAAGTGATATTACTTTGAATAATTTTTATTTTATGTATATAAATACTCTATCTGCATGTATGTTGGCAAGCCAGAAAAGGTCATCAGATCACAGTGTAGATGGCTGTGAGCTACCATGTGGTTGCAGAGAAATGAACTCAGGTCCTCTGGGAAACCAGGCAATATTTTTGACCACTAAACCATCTATCTAGACCATTTTGAATCATTATTTCCAGTGGTAAATTGTTGTTATTATTGTTATTAACAATATATTCATTTTGTATCCCAGTTGTAGCTCCCTCCCTTATCTCCTTCTGGTCTTACCCATTCTCCCTCTTCCTTCCCTCTCCCTCTTCCCTAGTCCACTGATAGGGGAAGCCCTTCTCACCTACTGTCTGACCCTAGCCTATCAGGCCCCTTCAGGACTGTCTGAATTCTCTTTGTTTGAGGGCTGATTAGGTAGCCCCACCAGAGAGAAGTGATCAAGGAGCAGGAAACTGAGTTCATGTCAGAGACTGTCTCTTCTCCTCTTAATAGGGGACCAACATGGAGACTAAGCTGTCTTATGGTTTATATCTGGGTAGGGGGTGTATGTCCTCTCTATGTATAGTCTTTGGTTAGTACATCAGTCTCTGCAGTCCCCCCTGCGTCCAGCATCTTTTGGCTTTGTTGGTCTCCTTGTGGGGCTCCTGTCCTCTCCGGGTCCTTCTGTAATCCTCCCTTCTTCCATAAAACTCCCTGTGCTCCAAAACTCCCTGTGCTCTGTCCAAAGTTTGGCTGTGAATCTCTGCATCTGCTTTGATCCCCTGCTGGGTGGAGTCTTTTAGAGGATGTCTGTGGTAGCCTCCTGTTCTGTTCTTCTCTTTTGCTGCTTTGGGGGTTTATTCTGTCTTTCCTTCTGAATAAGAATTAAGCATCTTCCTTAAGGTCCTCCTTGTTATTTAGCTTCTTCAGGTCTGTAGATAGACATGCATGATATATACTCACTTATAAGTGGATATTAGCCATATCATTTTAAATCATTTTAAGTGAACAATCTTTAAATGTAACTTTTAACTTTCTTTGTGAGAAATTGAGAGTTACAGTTGCTATAATAATTCATCAGTATCACTTTACCACATTGAGATGCTATAGATTTTTGATAGATACATGTCTATTTAGATTGAGCCAATGGTCTTATTAAAGTGTTGTTTTCTTTTTTATCCTTTAAAAACTGTTGGTTAGTATTTTATCCAATTCATATCAATGTGTCAATGCAACTAACTCCAAAATATTAGTATATAGATATATACTTTGTTTCGCTATACTTTTTATTCTCTTTTCAAAGTTGTATTATTTACTTCCTACCTAACACTAAAGCTTACATATAGAAGGCTATAAAAATACCACCTAGCAGTCTGGAAGCAAGATGTGCTGGGGCAATGGTGGTGATGCCGAACTTGTGAGGGTAGCCAGCCATATCTGATTTAACATGAGAGCCATGCCAGCAGAGGGAGCCTATGCTTGACACTGCCTGGATGGCCAGCAACTTCAGACTGGTCAGCTAAGAAACCTAGGGTAGAACCAACAACAACTGAAAAAAAAAATGATAATCTACTGTACTCATATCAGTGACTTGTCCAGGAATCATCAGAGAAGCTTCCTTCAGCAGTAGATGGAAATGGGTGCAAAGACTCACAGACAGACATTACAATGAGAGAACATAAGTTAGAGGTCTCCATAAAGTCTGTCCCCTCAGACATCCTGGAACCTAGTTGGAGAAGGCATGGAAAGATTGTTGACTTGGTCACAAAGCAAGCTGATATAAGAAGATTGAAATAGCCCTCTGCCTATTATCACATCACCATGGATTAAAGCTGGAACTCAACAACAGAAGCAATAGAATGCCTACAAACTCATTGAAACAGAAGAACTCCCTCCTCAATGACCACTATCTCCTAGCTGGACTGCCTTGTCTGACCTCAGTGGAAGAGGATGTGCTTAATCTTGATGTGACTTGATGTGCCAGTGTGGGTTGGTAGAAGGAGGTCTTCCTCTTTCTTTCTTTTTTTTTTCTTTTCTTTTCTTTTTTTTCTGAGACTCTCTTTTTTAAATAATTTATTTTTCATTTTTTTAATTTTCTATTTAACTTTTATTAATTACACTTTATTCATTTTGTATCCCCCCATAAGCCCCTCCTTCCTTCCCTCTCGATCCCACCCTCCCTCCCCTTTCTGCATGCATACCCCTCCCCAAGTCCATTGATAGGGGAGGTCCTCCTCTCCTTCTTTCTGATCTTAGTCTATCAGTTCTCATCAGGAGTGGCTGCATTGTCATCTTCTGTGGCCTGGTAAGGCTGCTTCCCCTCAGGGGGAGGTGATTAAAGAGCAGACCAATCAGATTATGTCAGAGGCAGTCCCTCTTCCCATTACTATGTAACCCATTTGGACACTGAACTGCCATGGGCTACAAGTGGGAAATAGCAAGAGCTGGAGAGGACAGGAACTCCACAAGGAGAGCAACAGAACAAGAAAATTTGAACACAGGGAACTTCCCAGAGACTCATACTCCAACCAAGGACTATTCATGGAGATAACCTAGAACCCCTGCATAAATAATTTATTTTTATATTGATTACATTTTATTCAGTTTCTATCCCAGCTGTAGCCCCCTCTCTTTTTCCCTCCCAACCTTACCTTTCCTCCCTTTTCTCCTCCTATGTCCCTTCCCAAGTCCACTGATAGGCCAGGTTTCTTCCCCTTCCCTCTGACCCTAGCCTATCAGATCTCATCAGGAGAGGCTGCATTGTGCTCCTCTGTGGCCTGGTAAGGCTGCTCCCCACTCAGGGAGAGGTGATCAAAGAGCAGGCCAATCAGTTCATGTCAGAGGCAGTCCCTGTTCCCATTACCAGGGAATCCACTTGAAGACCCAGCATCTGTGCAGGGATTTTAGGTTGTCTCTATGCATGGTCTTTACTTGGAATATCAGTCTCAGAAAACACCCCTGTGTCTAGATTTTTTGGTTCTGTTGCTCTCCTTGTGGAGCTCCTGTCCCCTCCAGGTCTTTCTATTTCCTCCATCTTTCATAAGATTCCCTGCATTCTAAGTTTGTCTATGAGTCTCATCATCTGCTTTTATAACCTGCTGGGTAGAGTTTTTCAGGCCCTCTGTGGTTGGATCCTGTCCTGTTCCTGTTTTCTCCCTCTTCCGATGTCTATCTCATTTGCCTTTCTGAGTGTGAATTGATTGTCTTGCCCAGGGTCCTCCTTCTTGCTTAGCTTCTTTAGGTATAGTGATTTTAGTATGTTTATCCTATACTATATGTGTAATTTCCACTTATAAATGAGTATATACCATGTTTGTCTTTCTGCTTCTGGAATACCTCATTTAGGATGATCTTTTCTATTTCCTACAATTTGCCTTCAAATTTCCTTGTTTTTAATTGCAAAGTAGTATTCCATTGTGTAAATGTGCCACAATTTCTGTATCTATTCCTCAGTTGAGGGACATTCCCTTTTCTGAGGAGGAAAGGGGGAAAGAGGTTAGTGGGAGGCTGGGGTCAGTAGGATGGGGTGGGGAGGCTTCGATAAGGATGGAGAGTGAAAAAATAAAGACATCAGTTAAAAGATAGAAATGCTCAACTTCCTTGGTCTTCAGAAAAATGCAAATCAGAAAGACTCTGAGATTCCATCTCTTACCAGTCAGAATGGCTAAGATCAAAATCTCACGCAACAGCACATGCTGTCAATGGTGGGGAAAAAGGAGAACCCTCCTCCATTGCTGGTGAGAGTGTAAGCTTCTACAACCACTTTGGAAACCAATCTAGTAATTTCACAGAAAATTAGGAATAACTTTACTTAGAGAACTAGCTGTATGTATCTTGGGTTTATACCCAAAAGATGCTCCACCATACAACAAGGGCCCTTGCTTGATTATTTTTATAGCAGCTTTATTCGTAATAATCAGAATCTGGAAACATCCTAGATGTCCCTCAACCAAAGAATGGATAAAGAAACTGCAGCACATTTACACAATGGAATGTAATTCAACTATTAAAAATGAAGAAATCATGAAATTTGCAGGCAAATGGAGGGAAGGAGAAAAGATCATCCCGAGTGAGGTAACCCAGAATGAGAAAGACACTCATGGTGTGTGGTATGTAGTCACTTATAAAAGATTTCAGCCATACAGTACAAGATAAGCATATTACAAGGCACAGACCCAAAGAAGAGAAGTAAAAAGAAGGACCCAAGGAAGGATGCATAAATCTCACTCAGAAGGGGAGAGAGGATAGACAGAGGTAGGAACTGAAGAGAGGAAACAAGGTAGTAAAGGGGGTTCAGAGAATTAACGGGGGTCCAGGCCTGAGGAGAGCAAGGGTGAAAGGACAGAGGCCTGTAGAAAAAAAGAAGAAGAAAAGAAATGGAGGGCAGGGACATATCTGTGACAAGCTGGAGACCAAAGTTAGTGTGGGTTTCTGGGAAGATTTGAGGGGTGTTCAAACAGACTCCTGGTAGCATAGAGACTGAAGAGGACACCCTCTCACTAGACTAATCTTCTAATAAGGGCATAGAATACAAACCCATCCATAGAAACTTTGACCCAAATTTTACCCTACCTACAAGATGTGTAGAGATAAAGACAGAGCAGATAGAGCAGAGTTGAGGGAATGTCCAACAGATACCTGGCCCAAACACAGACCCACCCTATCAGAGAGTTCCAGCCTCTGACACTGTGAATGATGCTCTGCTAAGCCTACAGACAGGAGCCTTAAAGAGGTGTCCTCTGAGAGGCCCTGCCCAGCAGCAAATATTGGTGTATGCATAAGGAGTCAAGGGGAATTCTGGGAGGAAAAAGAAAAGAAATCAGAAGTAACAGGAACTCTACAAGAAAAACAACGGAGTCAACTAACCAGGGCCCAGGGGGGGTTGGTGAGACTGAAGCATCAACAAGGACCATGTATGAAATGCACGTAGGCCCCCTACAAAGATGTAACAGATTGGCAGCTTGGGCTTCAAATGGGTACCCTAGTAAGTGAAGTCAACTGCACCAGACAGGGACTCACTTGCCTGTTGTTGTTGTTGTTGTTTTTAAATCACTTTCCTCTGGCTGGTGTGCCTTGACACATCACAGGGGAGGAGGAAACTTTCAGTCCTGATGCACCTTGATGAGCTGGGGTGGATGAGGAAGGGAGCTCCCCCTTTCTAAGGAAAAAGGGGGTGGGGAGGAAGAACAGGTGGGACTGTGGGGGAGAAGGACAGAGGCTACAAGGATGTAAAGTGAATAAAATTAATAAATGAGAAAAAATACGGCACTGCAAACAGAAGAAAAAATCTATTAAAAGTTCAACAGAGGGCACAGAAACATTTGATTTCCCAAAGAAAGAAGCAGGGAGTGCTGAAGACCAGCTCTCACAGTGTGTTCAGAGATCCAAGGAGGGGATTCGGTGTCCATGATCCATGTAAAGCACACAAAGATTCAAACATATATGCACACACACACACACACACACACACACACACACACCTCTTGGATGAAGCAAGGCTCCAGCAAGCTACAACTTCACACTTACACATACATACATACACACATACACACATACATTGCATAGAGCAATGTTCAAACCATTTTACATATAAACATATATTCACACAATGGGTAGATGGAGCAAAGCTCCAACATCTTTACTTTTTCCCACAGCATATATATCTCACGAAAATCTCTCAAGCAGTACAAAAATGTGGTTTCATTGTATGTTCCTCAAAGTGACTATACATAGGAAAAAAGCATGCTCCCCAATGCCATTGTATGATCAAATGTTTTACAAATTGTGGATGAGAAACAAATTATTCTCAAGAACCCACAAACATTGCTAACTAAGCAACTTGTTATAGATTAACAAAGTGTAAGGAAGCAAGGTAATTTTCTCAGCTATTTTTTTTTTCTTACTGGCAGGCTGCAAATTATGGTTACAAAGAAAGGATCAATTACTTCTTTATTTATCTTAAAAAGTAATCTTATAAAAATTTAACAGAATCACAAATATAAACTTTTATATAAAAATCAATCATTTCTACTTTAAATCCTCAATGGTGCACATCTATTTATTAACAATTTTTGTTAAATCATATCAGGAAGCTGAGGGTAATTGGGTGCTCACCTCTACATAGCCAGGAAGAATTGCTCTGTCCTCTTCTCTACTTATCCTGGTAACATTGCTCTATGCTCTTCTCTACTTAGCTTGATAATGCTGCTCTGTGTTCCTCTCAACTTAGCCAGGAAATGCTCTATGCTCATCTTGATATCCAGCACAGCGTTAGCAAGAGAGGCATGCTAGCTAGTGCCAACTGGGCTGCCATTGTTCTTGTTCCCTAACTACAAAAACATCTCTAGCTCAACTATTAAGAGTGTGTTTTCTGAATTTCCCTATCCAGAAAGGCAAAAAGGATGGCCATCAGAAGAAGGAGAAAACGGAACAAGTCAGGAGCCTGACACAGAGGGCCTCTGAAAGGCTCTGCCCTGCAGACTATGAAAGCAGATGCTGAGACTTATGGCGAAACTTTAGGCAGAATGCAGGGAACCTTATGAAAGAAGTGGGAAATAGTAAGATCTGGAGAGGACAGGAGTTCCACAAGGAGAGCAACAGAACCAAAAAAATTTGAGCACAGGGGTCTTCCCTGAGACTGATACTCTAACTAAGGACTATGCATGGAGATAACCTAAGATCCTTGCACAGATGTAGCCCATGGCAGTTCAGTGTCCAAGTGGTTTTCATTGTAATAGGAACAGGGACTGAGTCTGACATGAACTGATTGGCCTGCTCTTTGATTACCTCCCCCTGAGGGGGAAGCAGCATTACCAGGCCACAGAAGAAGACAATGCAGCCACTCCTGATGAGATATGATAAACTAGGATCAGAAGGAAGGAAAAGAAGACCTCCCCTATCAGTGGACTTGGGGAGGGGCATGCATGCAAAGGGTGGCGGAAGGGAGGGATTGGGACAGAAGAAGGGAGGGAACCACAGGAGGGATACAAAGTGAATAAAGTGTAATTAATAAAGAATTTTTAAAAAGAGAGATGTGACATGCCTTATCATTTGTTGTTCATTTTAGTGTTTTGCTTCCTTTTTCCTTATTCTTCAATGTTTTATGACTGTCAGCAACGGTCAGACCTGTTTGAACTAAAAGAATCACACAAGGCAGGCAGAGAAGCTTAGTCATATGAATTAAAAATAAACAAAGCAGAAAACACATCTGGCTTTTATCATAAAATGCACTCTAAATACTTTACATGCCATTCATTGGCTGGTTGAAAAACCCATTGACAGAATAAAGAATAACATCTATCTTGGAATTTTTATGGAAATGTTAAGTTAGAAAATTATTTCTGTTACATAGTCACAGTAATATTTTAACAGTGATTGCTGATTTAATAAAAGAAAATATGAATCAAAAATATTTTCATATCATTTAAATGGCCTTCCTATGGTAATCATTACTGGTGTTGTCACAAGTATCTGTGTTGCCGTCTACATGTGGGGACCTGGGAAGCTGTGAGGACAGACAATACAGCACTTAGATTTTTTTGTTTTTAACCTAGTGTTACGTGATTAAGCGGTTCAGTCTCATATACTCCTCAGTGCGCTTTGTGGATAAAGCAATTTGTGTATACAATAAAGATGTCGTTTAGAAAAACAAAACAAGATCAAGACAATGACTGAGCAATAGTAATCATCAAAGGCCTTTAAGCCAAAGACGTCAGCTTCATAATGAACGAAAAACTTCAAATATTCAATTGGCACATAAGACACTGACTTTATGAATAAATCAATTTTATGCATAAAGGAAGGAATAAATGATATAAATGTTAATTAAATTTTAATATTAAAAACATGGTTAAAAGATGATTCTTAGTTCCTTTTATTTGCATATTGCAGTTTGTGACATTAACTACAGTGTTATAGAAGTCAGTTGAAAGTCTTAAAAACAGCTATGAGAAAGGAGAGAATTTACAAAATGTGAACCATCATTAAACAGCAGTTGATACATCTAGTTACCATTACTTACTGAATTTCAGCCTTTGTAAATCTGCTTTGTAAATTTCTTGAGTTTCAAATATATTCACAGCAGATCTGAGGTTTTAGGTTCCCTTCAAGAACAATCTCTGAATCCTCACTCGTATCTGCTGAGTCTTGATGCTGTATATAATGGGGTTCATCAAGGGTGGGAAGAGGATGTAAATGTTGCCCATGAGGACATGAACCAGTGGAGAGAGATGCTTCCCAAAGCGGTGAACCATGGTCAGACCAATGATGGGGATGTAGAAAACCAAAACAGCAGAGATGTGAGACACACATGTTTGCAAGGACTTGATTCTCTCCTCCCGGGATGCAATGGATAGAACTGTGTGCAGGATCAT